>PVLA01011437.1:0-53169 GCA_004027455.1 Hydrochoerus hydrochaeris | reverse complement strand
ACCAATCTTCTCTGTTTTATCTCTGCCATGCTATTTTTCTGTTGTTATTTGTTTACTTTTCTCCTTCATGCCACTGTCTGCCCCTTTCTTTGAGGCCTTTCTGCCATTATTCCTGGAACCCTGGTGGTTTTCTTCTCTCTCTCTAGAATGTCCTTCAGTATTCTTTGCAGGGTTGGATTGGTGGTCACAAACTCCCCCAGTTCCTCTTTGTCATGGAAATATCTTGTCTCTCCATTAATTTTGAGAGATAGTTTTGCAGGGTACATCATTCTGAGTTGGAGGTTATTTTCTTTCAGGGCTTGGAATATTTCGCTCCAAGCTCTTGTTGATTTGATAGTTTGCACTGAGAAGTCCGCTGTGATTTTGATGAGTTTTCCTTTATAGGTAATCTGTTTCTTTTCTCTGACCACTTTTAATATTCTGTTCTTGTGATGGATTTCTGGGATCCTGATTATTATATGACTGGGTGTAGATATGTTTGGGTTGTAGCTGGATGGAGTTCTATACGCCTCATTTATCTGAACTTTACTTCCGTTACCTATGTTTGGGAAGTTTTCCTTAATTATTTCTGTGAATAGACTTTTTAGTTCATTTGTATTTGTTGCTGCATCTTCATTCACATATTTTATTCTTAAGTTATAAATCCTCTTGTCATCTTCTAGCTTTTGTATCGTTGCTTCCTGGTTCCTTGTTATTTTTAAGAGATCCTTCCTTTCACGATCATACTTTGCAAATTGATCTTCAAGTTTTGAAAGTTTGTCTTTAGTTTCTGTTAAAATGTTTTGCCAGGTTTCAATGGCGTTTTTAATTTCCTGATATTCTCTTTGGATCTGTTTCATATATCCTAAGTTTTGTTTATATTCTTCATCAAAGGCTTCTCTCCTTTCTCTGGGTTCCTCTATTCTTTCATTTGTGTCTACTTGAGGATTACCCAGGACTTCTTTTATTAGTCTTCTTATATCTTGCTTCACCTGAGTTAGAATTTCAGATTTAAATTTGACGATGAGGTCAAGGATGTATTTCTTTATTTCCGATGAGGCTGTCTCTGACATTACAGGTTTGCTGCTCTCAACCTCCTCTGCATTTACCTCTGTTTCCGCAGTTGGGGACCTTTTGCTCTTTCTCTGTCTTGTCATGTTTTCGGCCCCCTTCAAACGGGTGGGTGGTGGAGGTCTCTGGGCCTTTCCTTTTGCTTACAGTTTTTCTGCAGTGCACTTGCTAGGGAAGTACCGCCCCTCAGTCTGCCCCGGATCTGTGAGTTGCAGGCTGAGAGCTGGCTCCTCCCCTTATGCCAGTCAACCAGTTTATGCTTCAACAGGTTTGTGTGTTCCCTGGGGATGCCACTGGACCAGGAAAGCCTCTTCCCTGGCTATTGGGTTTCAACCAGGGGCGTGGCCCAGCCTGAGCAGATCCCACCAATCTGCTTTGGACTAGGAGTCATCAGCAGACGCTGCCTAGGGCCCCGATTCAAGCCGGCCCTGCCCAACTCCAAAATGTCACCCAGCCAGTCCTCCCGGTTTGGGGATTCCAGTTCCTGTCACTCACCAAAGTTCAAGCAGCTGGACTGGCTGTTTCCACTCCCTGTCTCAGGGCCTCCCCCAGCCGAGGGTCTGGAGCTCACCAACCCCTGTGGGAAGGGCCACGATCTCAGCTTGATTGTGAGTCACCTGACTTTAAGACATGCCAGTACAGTGATCAGGGCTTGCCCAGCTCCAGCCCTCTGTCCGTGCTTCTTTTTCTTCTTTCTTTTTTTTTTCTTTTTCTTTTTCCTCAGTTTTTTCCTGGGTCATGAGAATTCCCCTCCTTTTGTCTGGCTTTCTCCACGTTGCGATTCCAGCATCTGAGTTGTTTTTATTTTTTTTTTCCTCAGAGAAGCTCTCTTATCGTGCCGCCACTCAGTCGGCCATCTTGCAATCCTTCTTTTTTTTTGAGACAGGGTCTCTATGTAATTCAGGCTGGCCTTGAACTCACTATGTAGCCTGGGCTGACCTCAAACTCTCAGTCAGGCCTCCTGCCTCAGCCTCCTGAGTGCTGGGATTATGGGTATGCCACCATGCCCAGCTAGATGGTAGTAAATTTAAAGCAAATTTTGCTTACTGTACTATCTTTAGCTGATTTATTTAAATTTATATAAAATGTGGAAAAATTATTCAAAGTCTCAGGAAACATGTAAACTGCTTGCTTTTCTATATAGGCAGTGTTATAGAAAACACACACAAAAAATCAACCAAATAAAATACACAAAATTGACAAACCACTAAGTAGACGAGAGAGAGAAGACTGAAATTGTAAAAATCAGGAATAAAAGAGGCGAGCACTATCATAGAAATCAAAGGAGTTATATGACATATTTTTAAAAGGAAATAATGTCAATAACTGTAGGTCAAAAAATTAGAAACTGAAACAAAAAAAACAAATTCCTAGAAAGACACAAACTTTCCAAACTGAAGAGAAAAAGAAAAATCGAAGAAAACCTATAAAAAAATTAAGCAACTGAGCAAGTTAGTCCTCACTGTCACTGTGATAAAATACCAGAGAAAATCACTGATAGAGAAAAGGTTTGTTTTGGCTTTAGGTTCAGATGTTTCAGTCTGTTGTCACTTGGTTCTGTTGTTTCTGGGCCCGCAGTAAAGCCGAGTATCATCGTGAGGAGTATGTGATGGAGCAAAGTGCTGACCCCATGGTGGCTGGAAAGGAAGTGGGGGGCAAGGGTAGGACAAGATACTGTCTACAAGGTCATAAACCAAGAGACATACTTCCTCTAACAAGGCCCAACTTCCTGTTTGCATCACTCCAAATAGCCCATTAAGTTACGAGCTCATCATTTATTAACCGATTGATGAGGTCAGACTCCTCATGATTCAGTCACTTTCCAAGGGCCCTAAGGATGAACAGTACTGCACTGGAAACCAACCCTTCAATACATGAGTTTGGGGCAGACATTTTAGATCCAAACCATAAAAATAATTTTAAAAATTTCCTCAAACAAAAGCCCAGGCCCAGCTGGTTTCACTGATGAATTCTACCAAATGTTTAAAGATATATTAATATACTAGTTTATAAACTCTTCAAAAAAATAAATAAAAGAGTAGGAAATACAGTACCAACCAATTTATTCTATCAGGCCAATATTACTTTCATATCAAAACCAAAGACATCACAGGAAAACTATAGACCAATATCTCTTATGAATGGATACACAAAAAACCCTAGTAAAATGTGAGCAAATCAAATTCCACCATATACTGAAAATATTATATACCATGACTAAATGGAATGTAGCCCAGGGTTTACCATTTGAAAATCAATCTAATCGCCTCATTAGAACAAAGGATAAAAATAACATAATTGTCTAAATAAAATCTAACATGATTTCATAATAAAACACTCTAGAAATCAGGACTACAAAAGAAATTTCTGAATCTGATAACAACAGCAATTAAAGTCCTACAAACAATATTTAATATTGACTGATTTCCCTGCATAATTTTCAAGATCCAGAGAACAAAGATGGCCAATTCTTGCCACTTCTACTCAATATTATACTGGAGGTTCTAGTCAGGGAAAATAGGCAGAGATAAAAGGCATTCAGATAAAAAAGCAAGAAGTTAAAACTCAATTAACAAATGACATAATTTGTATACCCTAAAGAATAGCCCTAAAAATCTGTTTGAAGCCATAAATGAGTTTAGCAAATTTGCAGGATATAAGTTCAATAAACAAAAATTAATAGTAATCATATATAGTATCAATAGACAATGTGAAAATAAAATTAAAAGCAAAAATTTCATATCTATTGGTATCAAATAAAATACTCAGGAGTAATTTAACAAAATGTAAAACTTATACTGTGAACATTACAGAACACTACTGAGAAAAGTTAAAGAATATTGATAAATGAGAAGACAATCCATGTTCATATATTGTAAGACAATATTCTTAAGATTGCAGTGTTCTCTAAAATGATCTAAAGAGTCAATTCAATCAGAACCAAAAATCCATTTGGCATTTTTTGCAGCAAAGACAAGCTGATCCTAAAATTTATATGGAAATAAGAGACTTATAACACCCAAAACTAATATTGATAAAAGAAGAACAATGTTGGAATACTCACAATTTCTGATTTCAAAACTTCCTACAAAAATAATAGCAACTAAGACAGAGTGTACTGGTCGAGATAAATAGTGGCATTAGGAACAACACATACTGTAAATCAATGGAAAATAACTAATACTTTTTTTTTTAATCAGTACCGGGGATCAAACTCACAACCACATGCTTGCAAGGCAGGCGCTTATGCCGCTGAGCTAAATCCCCAGCCCGGAAAATAACTAATACTTGCACTTATAGTCAATTGATTTGCAAAAAGAGTACCAAGAAAATTCAAAAGTGAAAGAATAATCTTTTCAAAATGGTAGTGTGACAACTTGATATCCACAGACAAAAGGATGTCTTTAAATGCTTTTTCATATCATACACAAAAATTTACAAACTTAAATGTCAGAGCTAAAAAAGAAAATGATGGAGAAAATCTCTGTGAAACCAATTAGGCAATGGCTTCTTAGATTTACCAAAAACACATGCAAAAAAAGAAAAGACTGATATTATCAAAATGAAAGACATTTGTACTTCACCAATAAAGTGAAAAGATAACCCACAGAATGAGAGAAACTATTTTAGATCCTATATCTGATAAAGAACTGTACCTAGAATAGAATAGAGTAACTTAATTAAAAATATAATAACTCAAATAAGAAATGGGCAAAAGACAGTTATAGATTTTCTAAAGAAAATACACAAACTGCCGAAAAGCACATAGAAATGATCAATCATGGCGAAAATGCAAGTAAGCCAGGTATAGTGGCGTACATCTGTTATCCCAGCACTCAGAGACTGAGGTAGGAGGACTGCATGTTTGAGCCCAGCTTGAGCAATTTAGTGAGGTCCTGTCTGCAGGAGGGGAAGAAAGGAAAAGAAAAAAATATATAATGAAATAGCATTTTATACAAAATAGGATGCCCACAATAAAAAAAAAAAGTGATATCAATTGTTGAAGTTGTGGAAGAATTATTACACTGATATATCACTGTTAGTAAAATATATAAGTATTTATATATCATTGTTAGTAAAATATATAATGTACCTTTCACAAGGTTGTGTGAAAGGTACATTTACTTTGGAAACAATTTGGTAAACAATGTTAAAGTTGTCCTTTGAGTATTCCACTTCTAGACATATACTGAAGAGAAATAAAAAGTTATGTCCATACAAACACTTGTACATGCATATTCATTGCAATCTTCATAACAAAAAATGGGAACAATCCAAATATTCATCAAAAGATAGAAAATACAGTACATTTATATAATGAAATATTATATGATCATGAAAAATGATACTCATTATGCTAAGTGAAAAAAAATTATGGAAGAACATATGCTGAATCTAACATTTATATGAAATGCCCAATATAGCTAAATCCATAGACAAATAGTAAATTGGTGCTTATTTAGTGCTAGAGGCTTTAGGAAAATAAACAGTGACTCCTAATGCATATGAAGCTTCTATTGGGGATGATGAAAATGTTTCTATTAGGGATGATTACAATTAACTATTGGTACACTAAAAATTAGTGAATCATACATCTTAAAAGAATAAATACATTATGTTAATTATCTTGACATTTAAAAATAAGCTGTCACATACTTATTTTATGTAAATCCTTTTAGATGCTTATATCACCTAACAGGAAAGGAACAGAAAGAAAAAAGTAAAAGTCCAATGTAAATAGCCTCAACTAATCTGTAAACAACTGAATAAAACACTTGTTTACCAAGGTGCCAATTTCCTGACATGTAAACAGGCATTACAAAGATGTTATAATTAATTTTAACTCTAGCTTATACATGCCTAGAACTTCTCCTCAACAGTTTATGGGAATCAATTGCATTATGTGTGATGAAATGAACAGCTACTTTGAAGAAAAAGAGACATTATGGTATTCACTGCTGGTTTCCTATCATCATGCTGTGAAATCCAGTAAAGCTTTTATTCTTTGTTCAGAGTGGTTTTAGTCTGTTTTGTATTATTTAATTTCAACACACTTGAAGAAATGGACAGCTATTTTGAAGAGAACAAGAGACATTAACGGTAGCCATTGTTGATTTTCCTATTGTCTGGTTTGGAAGGCTTGTAATGCCTTCATTATTCTGTTTTGATCAGTTTTATACTATTTTGTTCTGTATGAATTCATTGTGTGTGAGGATACAGACAACTATTTAGAAGAAAACAAGCCACTGATGATCTCCCATTGTCTTGCTTTGAAATCCATGTCACTTACATTGTTTTCTTCTGATCTGCTTTGTTCTATGTTTTGTTATACCCTTTTTTAAAAAAATTGAAAAAAATTAATTTCAGCTCTAATGGGCACAATATTTTATGACAGTATTGATCTTTTATTTATTTTGATCTGACCTTTGGTCTAGGAAATATACATGTATACAGAATAACAAGACTTCAAACAGTAACTCTAGTAAAATACTAATCACAGTAACAGTTGGTTACAATAACCCAAAATTCTCACTAGAATGACTCTTCCTCAGCAGTGGATAGTACTACAATAAGTCACCCATGGCCCCAAATCACTTCCCCTTCCTTAGGATAAATCATGGCCAGATCATGTAAATAAATACCCTGTTAAAACATGCAGATATTTTTCAAATATGGACTAAAAAACAGGAAGTATCTCACAGCAGTGCTAAGAACTAGCAGTATAAGCTAAATACCTGCTGAATGAAAGTAAAAGAAATGCTTGGAGGTGGGAAATCATTCAAGGTTATGTGATAGGAAGGTCTCCATTAGTTTCATATCAAGAGGCACACACAGTGGCATTCCATTTAATACTTGTGCTTTGTAGTCTGCAAAAGACTTCTAGTCCTATAATTTGGTCTGATCTTTACAAAAGCCCTCTACTAAACCCTTTTCTTTCAAATAAATTGTAATCAGTGCAAGTTATAAATTCTGTAAACTCACTCAATATGAACCCAACAGTACAAAATTATTTTTTCACAATTCCAATGTAATTAAAAATATTTCTTTGGGGGCTGGGGATTTAACTCAGCAGCATAAGTGCCTGCCTTGCAAGCATGCGGTTGTGAGTTCAATCCCCAGTAACAATTAAAAAAAAATTAAAAAATATTTCTTTACACTAACATTTACTGATATACTGTATTTTAAAAACATTTTTCATATAACGTAGATTTCCTTCTAAAGTTAACGAATTAATTTGGAAATTGGTTCTTCAGTTCAAAAGGTCCTTTTTATTTCCCAGGATAAGTTTTGTCTCGTCTCTTTTTTTTTTTATTTTAAAGAGAATAAGACCAAACAGAACAAAAGAAAATGAAACCAATCAAAACAAAACAGAGCAATACAGGACTTCAAAACAAGATAATAGAATATTGACAATAGCTACCATAATGTCTCATGTTATCTTCAAAATAGCTGTCCATACCATCAGACATAATAAAATCAAACAAAACAGAGCAGAATAAAACCAATCAAAACAAAACAATGCAAGTGATACAAGACTTCAACTAACTACAATAGGGAATCAACAGTGGCTACCATAATACATCTTTTTTTTTCATACCAGGGATCAAACTCACAACCTCCTACTTGCCAGGCACGTGCTTGTGCTGCTGAGCTAAATCCCCAGCCCCTATAATACATCTTGTTATCTTTAAAATAGCTGCCCATACCATCAGACATAACAGAATCTAACAAAACAAAACAAAACAAAACAATAAAACCAAACCAAACACTAACAATGAAAACAATACAAGACTTCAAAATAAGGCAACAGGAAATCAACAATGGCTACCAACTTCCCTTTTTAAACATTTCCTCCCCTTTCACTTTTATGATCTCTATTATACATTTTGGATCCCACTAAAATCTTCAGGTTTTTTCCCCTGTAATTTTAAAGGGAAAAAAACAGAGCAAAAAATGAATCAGAACAGTGATAAGACAGTAGAAACTCTACAATAGTTACTACATTGCATGTTGCTGTCCTCCAAACAGCTACTTAGCTTTAGGCTTGCAAAGTCAATCAAACAATACAGTTCCTCTGAATTGACTGGTTGCTTATGTGATGGGGGTGGGGAGAGGTATTCTCCTCTCCCCAGTCCGAGTGCCAGACGGCTCACAAGAGGGCATTCGGGCACTTAGCTTCCTTCCTTGTTCTCCCTGATCATACTCCGAATGTGATTTCATCTCTAACTTAACATATGTGGAAGAAGATTATTCACTTCACACTTTTTGTTGCAATATAACTAGACAGAACTTGGCTATTCATGTATCTCTAATAATAAATGCTCATTTTCCTCATAAAAATAAGTATTTTCCTTAAAATATATCATTTCAAACTAAAAAGTAAATATTTGCATGGAAAAAAAAACCTACAGGAAATTCTGACTATACCATAAAACCACTGTCAATATTCAAACATTAAACATGACATTCCATGAGAAACCTAATAATAGGTTATAATCAATTAAACCTCTGGAAAATACCAGTTTAAAAATATAAATTTCTTACTAAATGGGCATCTCTGAAATTATATCTTTAAAGCATAAATGTAAACCCATTTAAAAAATGAAAAGAGAAATGTTCACTAATTTACTCTTTTATCATAGAAACTTTTTAGGCAATTTGTGGACTGCAGGGGAAGAGTACAAGAAGCTACCAAGAAGCAAGTCCTCCGTGTGGGGCAGCACCACACACAGGCCACAGCCACCAAGGGACAGCCAGACCCAAGCTCCTTCCAGAGTATGGGATGGGAAACAAGAAAAGTCAACCCCTGACCCTCATTCCGCCGTAAGTAACCGGCTGATCTGGAGAAATACCAGCTGATAGCTAGAGGGGAAATGCACTTTGATGCTTGTGTTTGGTGTTTCACTGACTTTGCAGGTCCAGAGTTGGTGGTCTGATCATCTATCAGAGGATTACAGTACGCAGTGTGGCATCTATAGGGGAATCTCCTTTAAAAGGTGGTGGCCACTGTTAATTCCCTACTATCGTGTTTTGAAATCCTGTATCATTTTCATTGTTTTGTTGGGTTCGGTTATATTCTGTTTTGTTTTGTTTGATCTTATTATGTCCGATGGCAGGGGCAACTATTTCAAAGATAGCAAGATATATTATGGTAGCCATTTTGGACTTACTATTGTCTTGTTTTGAAGTTCTGTATTGCATTCATTGTTTTGTTTTTATTGGTTTTGTTCTATTTTGTTTGATTTTTATTATATCTGCATAATAAAAATCAAACACTGAAGGTATCTGCAGCTATTTTGAGGACAAGAGGCATTATGGTAATCACTGTTGCTTCTGTATTGTTCTGTGTCATACTGGTTTGTTTTGACTGGCTTTATTCTATTTTATTATGCTTAATTTTATTCTTTTAAAAAATTTTTTAAAAAGAAACTTTTTACAAATTTTTCATTCAAAAAAAAGGAACTGCAGAGATATAGCAAAATTGCCAGAAGCCATTTGAGTTGATTTTTGTTTTAAAGGAGAAAAGAACCAATGAAAACAGCAAATATTTTATGAAAATTAACCATAATATTAAAAGTTGTCTAGAGACAGCCCTTAAGCCAGCGCCCAGAATCCCATTGCTTCAATTCACATAGTACTAGGAAGATGTGGCACAGTAAAATGGGGAAAATAAGCCTCTGTAGAGAGCCAGCCTTACTCAAGACTGTGGTGCCGGATCAGGAAACATAGGTCCCAGCTGGGCCCTCATTAGTGCAGAGGTGCAAAGAAGGAATGGAATTTTCAGCTAAAGATGGATATGACAGTTGACTTTAATAGGATGTGGAAAAAAATCTCTGAGCTAAAGATGCTAATAGCTAAGAATCAGCTAAAAGTTGACTGCAAGACATATACCTAAATCACATATATGGCAATTTTCTATGCATGGAAAGAAAGTAGGAAGCATTATTGGGAAGAAAAGGTTGACAGTTAAAGAGAATCTGCAAGAGTGGTGAGTGGATCAGCATCTTGGAGGGGAACTGCTTGGAGAGAATCATTGACCAGGCACCAAGGTGCCAATATCAGTGAGATCTGCTAGATGTCAAGGGCCCAGATCAAGATTGCCAACCCAGCTGAAGGCTCTTCCAGCAGGCAGGATACTATTCCTGGCTCAGCTGCCTGCATTAGTCTGGCCCAATATCTAATCAGCGCCAGGTGTTTTGCTGAGACAGTGCAACTTCACTCATAACCTTCTTCTGCTGTTTTCTCATGACCCAACTCTGTAATTTCTGGTCAGTGATTCCAGGTTTTAAATAATTTCTAAATGTTCAGTTTTTACACCTTCCACTAAGAATTTTAAAAAATCACATTCTCAGTTCAGCTGCCTATGCTGGGGTTCATATTTAATTTTACAAGCTTTTCTTTGTTTTTAGTTTGTTTTGGGTTTTTTGACTCATGGATTTTATTTGCTAATAAGAAATGTAAGAGTGGAATGGATTGGTTAGAAAAAAACCAAATGAAGTTTTAAAGAATGTTTCTATAATTTACTCTCTTTAAAGAGAATATTTTAAAAGATCTAATAATTAATGAAATTTTGTGTTACCTTAAAAATTTTTATTTTTAATTTTACATAGTAAACATCTAACTCCTCATAAACAAAAACCTTATCACAATAATAATAAAAAGGTGACTCTTAAAACTTTATCCAGGCTTAGAAGAAAAGTATTCTAAAAGAGTTGTCACTAGATGGACCCCTTTTCTTTCTCTCTTTCTTTCTCTCCTGTTCTCTCTTTCCTCTCCTCTCCTCCTCTCTTTCCTTCATTCTGTTAGTAGGCTTGCAGTACTGACACAGGACCGCATTCCTTGGGTGGAGATGGCACATACACATAGCACATCTTAATTCCTTTTTTTATCCCCTTCCCATCTCTCCTCCTATCTCTTGCTTGGCATCTCAACTGAGAAAAATGTCTAACTTCCAGCTGTTTTTTGTTATCATTGCTGTTTGCCCCTTATATCATACTTTGAGTTTCTCATATAGGAGACAGTTTGTGTGTCTGATGTATTTCATTTAGCATTATTATATCAAGCTGCATCCATTCTCCTAAAAATGCTTAAAGTTTACTTATCTTTAAAGCACAGTAGTATCCATTGTGTAGAAATATAATATTTTCTTTATCCACTCATTGGTTGATGCATAAATAGGCTGCTTCCAGTTTTTAGCTATTGTGAGTTGTATTGCTATCAACATGGGTATCCATGTATTACTGTAATATGATGTTTATAAATCTTTTGGGAAGATATCTAGAAGGGGAATAGCTAGACTAAATGGCATTTCTTGTTCTAGTTTTTTTTTTTTTTGAAGAATCTCCACACTGATCCCCATAGTAGTTATATTAGCTTATGTTCCTACCAACAATATAGATGTGTTCCTTTTTCTCTTTTCCTTTTTCTTTTGGTACCTGGAATCAAACTCATGACCTCATGCTTGCAAGGTAGGGGCTGTGCCGTTGAGCTACATCTCCGGCCCTAGAAATGTTCCTTTTTCCCTACAACCTTGCCAGCATTTGTTATGACGGCCACTATTTCTGGTGTAAGATGGAATCTCAGTGTTGTTTTATATGTTGAGCATATAGTTCATGTGAAGTGTCTAGTCATTTAATTGTCCTATTCATTTTTTGATTGGGTCTTTTATCTTGAGGAGTTTATTTTTGATTCTTTGCATATTCTATATATTAGTCCTCTGAGGAACAGCTGACAAAATTGTTTCCTATTGTAGGATTTTTTTTCCCCTCCAATGGTTCTTTTGCTGTGTACAAGCTTTTTAATTTGTATGATCTCATTTGTTGATTCTTGGTACTAGTTCCTGTGCAACAGGAGTTCTGTTCAGAAAGTTCTTGCTTATATCAAGAGTTTTACCTATTTTATCTTTCAGCAGGTTAAGTGTTTCTGTTTTATCATTTAGTTCTTTGATCCATTTTGATGTTAGTTTAGTATACTGTGAAACACATGGGTCTAGTGTCAATCTTCTACATGCATATAGCCAGTTTTCCTAACACCATTTATTAGAGAAGCTATCTATCTTCCAATGTATGCTATTGACCCCTTAAAGTTCAAATAGCTGAATGTACGTTTCTGCATTCTCTAGTCTGTCTCACTGATCCATGGGTCTGTTTTTATTCCAGTACCATGCTGCTTTTGTCACAGCAACTTTGAAATATAACTTCAAATCTAGGACTGTGATGCCTTCTGGTTTGCTCATTACCCAAGATTGTACTTGCTATTCCGAGTCTCTTTAGGATCCATATGAATTTTAGGATTTTTTTTCTTCAGTTTTGTAGTGGGTACTGTTGGAATTTTGATTGGGACTGCATTAAATATATGAGTTTTGGAAGTATGGCCATTTTGACTAGATTCGTTCTGTCTATCCAGGAACTGGGGATATCTTTCCATCCCCTGATGTCCTCTTCCATTTCCTTTTGCAGCATACTGTAGTTTTCACTGTAGAAGCCTTGCACTTCCTTATTAGGTTAATTTTTAAGTAATTTTTCTTGATGTTATTGTGAATGGTATTTTGTTCCTAATTTCTCAGTAGGTTCATTATTAGTGTAAAGGAATGCTATTGATTTTTGTGTGTTGATTTTGTATCCAGCTACATTAATGAATTTGGTTATTCCAAGAGTTTTTTGGTGGATTTTTTGTGATTTATGTAGAGCATTATGTCATCTGGGAATAATGATAATTTGACTCCTTCCTTTCCTATAGATATCTCTTTTATTTCTTTTTCTTGCCTAATTGTTCTTGCTAATGTTTTGAGTACTACATTGAATAGTAGTGGCAATAGTAGATAACCTTGTCTTGTTCCTAATTTCAGAGGAAATGCTTTCAGTTGTTTCTCATTTTTTTTGATGCTGGCAGTAGGCTGGTAACAAATGATTTTTATAAGACTGAGCTAAAAATCCTATACTTATTGTCTTCAGAGTTCTTTTTTTAAATCGTAAATGGGTGTTAGTGTTTTTTTAAATTTTATTTTACAGAGAATAAAACAAAAGAGGATAGAACAATGCAGATCAGAACAGAACAATACAGCAACACAGCACTTCACAACAAGACAACTGGATATCAACAGTAGCTACCATAGTATCTCTTTCTTTGAAATAGTTGGGCATAGCTTCACAAACAATAATATCAAACATAACAAAATAGAATATAAGCATTCAAGAGAATGAAATTATTATAAGGCATTCTGAACCAAATAACAGAAAATGAATAATGGCTACTATAATATCTCATATTCCATAAAAAATGTGTTTATATTATTACACATATTAAAATCCAGTAAGACACAACATGATAGAACCAAAGGTAATAGAAGAACAAACGCATGGTAGGACTTCAAAGCAAGATGTTACTAAATCAGCAATGGCTGCCATAATGTCTTGTTTTCTTCAAAGTGGCTGTTTATACCATCACACATAAGGTCAAACAAAACAGAATAAAACCATTCCAACCAATGAATGAAAACATTCAAAGTCTTCAAAGCAATATAATGGGGAACCAGGATTACCATCGAATCTTATGTACTCTTATCTTTTCTTATGCTTAGGGAGACTAAGCATAAGGGAGACTTAGGGAGTCTTAGGGAGACTATACGTTATTTATACATGTGAGTTTGATTTATTTTGCTTATGAGGATGGTCTCAAGTTGCATCTGGGTGTTGGTTTTTATCAAAGGCTTTTTCATGTGTGTTGAAACAATCATGTGAGTTTAGTCCTTGCTTCTATTTGTGTATTACATTTATTAATGTTGAATTATCCTTGTATCCCTGAGATAAAGCCCACTTGGTCATGATGTATCATGTTTTTGATGATTCATTGCAATCTGTTTGCCAGTATCCCATAAAAGAGACTGGTCTAATTCTCTCTTTTGGTGGAATCCTTGTCTGGTTTTAGAATCAGGGTAATGGAATCTTCCAGGAATGACTTTGGGAGGATGCCTTCCCTTTCAATTTCATTAAAAAGCTCAAGGAATATTGGTGTTACAACTTTCTTTGCTTTTTTTTAGAATTCAACAGTGAACTTAACTGGACTTGGATTTTTCTTAGTTGGTAAGTTATTTATTACTGCTTTATTTTCACTACCTGTTATTGGATTATCCAGTATTTTAAAATCTTCTTTGTTTAGTTTTGGTAATTCATACAAATAATCCAATCATTTCTTTGAATTCTCCAATTTATTGGTGTATCAATTTGCAAAGCAGTTGTTAATCATCTCTGATTTTTGCAAGGTCTGTTGTGATTTCACCTTTTTCATTTGTAATTGCATTGATTTGGGTTCTCTCTCTCTCTCTCTATCAATTGGCTAAGGGTTTGTCTATTTTATTTAACCTTTTAAAGAATCAACTCTTTGATTTGATTCTTTGTATTATTTTCTTTTCTTCATTTTATTAATTTTTGATCTGATGTTTGTAATTTCCTTCCTTATACTAGCTTTGGGTTTGGATTGTTCTTCTTTTTCTAGGATCTTGAGGTGCATTGATAGGTTATTTATTTGGGGTTGCTCTGTTTTTGTGATATGGGCATTTATAGCTATAAACTTCCCTCTGATGTCTGCTTTCATTGTGCCCCGTCAGTTCTGCTGTGTTATACTAGTGTTATCATTTTGTTCCAGGAGCTATCTTTCTTAACTTCTGTAACTCATTGTCTACTTAAAAGTATATTATTTAGTTTCCATGCATTTGTATAATTTCTGTTTTCTTTTGTCACTAATTTCTAGTTTCATTGCACTATGATCTGACATTATGCATGGTATAATATCAATTCTTTTACATTTACTTAAGCTTGCTTTATTGGCTAGTATGTGGCCTGTACTGGAGAAAGTTCCATGTGCTGTTGAAAAGAATGTGTAATCTATTGTTGGGTAAAACACTAGATATCTATTAAGTCCATGTGTTTGAAGGTTTTACTCAACTCTGATATTTCTTTAAGTTTTTGTCTAGTTGATCTATTTGTGATTGTGGGGTACTGTGGTCCCCACTATAACTATGTTTATGTTTCTCTTGTCCTTTATGTCCAGTAGTACTTTTATGAAGTACTCCACTGCTCAGTGCATATATGTTAATAATTGTTATCTTTTCCTACTAGATTGTTCCTTTAACTAATATTTATATCTTTTTATCAGTTTTGGCTTGAAGTCTACTTTGAATAGCTACAACTGCTTTTTTTTTATTCCTGTTGCATAGAATAAATCCATGAGTTTCTTTTTGTATTAAATGTGTTTCTTGTATACAGCAAACTGTTGGATATTTCTTTTCTTGATCCATTCTGCCAGTCTGTCTTTTGATTGGGGAACTGAAACCACTCACACTGAGAGTCAGTACTGACTTATTCCTTTCATTGTCTTATTTTCCTATTGCTAATTTCCTATCTTTCCCTTCTACTCAATGGCCTACCCTACTTGGTATACATTCTGTTAGGCATACAAGGAGAGGCGTAAAAGGAAACTAATATTGGGGAACAGTCATAGGAAAGAACAAAAAGAAGATAAGCAGAGAGAAAAATACAGGAATAAAAGATTAGAAGAAAGAGGGAAAAAGCTGAAAGAGGAAATGAAAAAAGAAATTAAAAGAAGAAAAACCTCTCAACCCTCAAAAAAATCTAATGGAAGATTAAAAAAATAGTAAAATTAGAAAAAAAAAAACATTGACTCAAATAAAAAATTTCTGTGTTTTTAAATGAGTGATTTTGCTCTAAGATTTGTAGTACTGGGATCCAGTGAGGTACAACTTTCTCTACCTAGCTTTACAGCTTATGGGTTTTTGAGGTGCCCTCCCTGTCCCAGAGGTCCCTGTTCACCACCAACTGTAGTTACATTCCAAGCCAAGGCATGTTCTTGCTCCTTTTGGTGGATGAGACATGCAATCAATCCTCTGGTCTCTGCCATATGTACACCATAGAGCAGGTATTCAACTGGGTTGTTGGACTTAAATGTTTATGGTCACAAGATCTAGTCGTTTCCTTCTCTTCTCAGGCATCATCCTGTCCAGGATCAGTTTGGATTGTTAGTCCCTGCCTCTGTTGCCCTGTGCCAAGGACAAGTAAAAGGGAGAGCATGCCTGGAGTTGGTGAGTGGTCTTGCCCATATGTCTGTGGGGCAGAGGAGAAGTCAACTGATACAGCCTTACTTGGGGGGAAGGGCACTGTACATCCAGCTCGGCTGCCTGTTCACATCAGAGGAGGGCTATCGCTTGTTCTGAGAGGACTTTCTTGCTTGTATCAGCAGAAGGTAGCTGATCATCTGGCATGCGCCTTGGATGGACCATTTTCAAGTCCTGTGATACTATGAGGGAAAAAAAAAAAAAACTATTGGATTTCCTCACCCTCTGAGTACTATGAGTGGCCTCCCTGTGGCTCCTCCACCTGGGGCTGCAGGGCACACCATCCCTCAGTCCTCTGCTCCAGGCCTCTGTGTCCAAGGTCAGTAGAGATAAGCTATCAGAGTTTTCAACTTTTCTTTCATAGTGCTACTGAAAAAATAAATAGGCTTTCAAAAAGTAAGAATTGGCTAACATTTGATGTCTTCTTTTCTTTTCTGATGTCTTACAATGTAATTTAGAATGACCTTGGACTTGCAGTGATCCTCTTGCCTCAGCCTCCCAAGTGTTGGGATTACAAGCATGTGCTACCATGCCTGACTTAACAGCAAAAAGCACAAGACTTGAAACATTCTATTTTTGGAGTCTCATAGAATTACTTTTACTTCTTAGATGTTTTCCAGGAAACATTTTAAAATCTACTTAAATAATACATTAAAAAGTGGTGTTTGTGGAATTAATCTGTTTTTTAAAAATTAGTTACATGTTTAAAGGTAAGCATATATGGAATAAATAAGGCTTTTTACAAACAACATCATTACAAATTATGGCAAATTTTATTGTAAGATCTATTTCCTGTATGGTATTGTGCCATATGCATGATTTTTTGCTCTTAAAGAATAGAGATCCACAAAGCAGGAAAACAGGAGCAATGTATGTATGGCTCTTGCATTAAACAGAATTATGAAAAACGTTGTAGGAAAAGCACTAGTTAAAAAAAAAAAAAAACACAAACAACAAAAACCCATAACTACAAGTACTGAAACACTGGAGATGGCCCATCCAGCTGGAAAGAATCAGAAGGGACTTCATGAGGAAGTGGAATTTGAGAAGTCTTAGTTGAAAGGTCAAGACATTCCAGGCAGAGTAAGGGTGGACATACCAGGAATGTTTAGTTGGTTGATTAACTGGACCACATTTGAATAGCAGAGCAATAGAAAATGTACTTGAACAAGTTGTATTAGGGAAATCTTTAAGTGTACATTAAGAAACAGGCTTGAATGCTGTATGCTACAAGGAACAATGTAAGCTTTCAAAGCAAAGGAGCAACATGATCAAAGGTATGCTTGGTAAATTCACATCAAAGCTGTGGCAACAGAATCAGGTCTCAAAATGGCTTGGGGAAATAAAAGATCCAGAGTGAATAGGTAACTAGGTGTAAGTCACTATACTGTTTCAGAGAAGAGATACAAAGTATAATAGAGAAAACAGAAAAGAAAGGTAGGAAAAAAGGAGTCATTTTGGAGAAACAGTTTATAAGACTGAAGCACTTGTTTGTTTCTTATACTTTGTTCTTCTCTGCTATATTGGTCAGCTTTCCCGTTGCTGCAAGAAAACACATGAAAACCAGAACTTAAAGGAGGAGAGGTTTATTTTGATTCATGGTTTCAGAGGGTTCAGTCTTTGATCAAGAGGCTTAATGGCAGAAATGGAGAGAGGAGGAGAGAAAGGATGACTGGGGAAAAGGATACATCCTTCCTGGTCACACCTTCAGTGAACTATGTCCCCCAACTTGGTGTCACCTTCTAACAGAAAATTCAGCTACTAACTCATCAGTGGATTAATCTTCTGGTGAATATAGCACTCTCATAATCCAATTGCCTTCTGAAAGCATTACCACTGAACATATAAAACTTGCAGGGGATATTTTAGATCTAATCATAACACATGCTAACCACTGATTTGTAATCAAGGGCCAGGAAGTGAATTCATTAGAACAAAAATGTACCATGGCTTATCTGTTTTTTGGGAATAACCCATTTGATAGATTTTCAAATCTAACCCTTGTGTAAAGGAAATACCACTGGTGAAAACCTGCTTACTTTTTTAGCTTTGTGATGAATAAAATTAGAGGTAATAAAGAGTTCATTACATGTTTGTGTCTGGCTAACAGAGAACGAAATGAGGGGATTAGTAACAAGAAGCCAATTTGCCCTTCCTGTGAGCCAGCACAAGCTATGTGGAGCTCAAGAGGAGAAACAAGCCAATTTGCCCTTCCTGTGAGTCAGTGGAAGCCATGCTGGGCCTGGGGAGGCCAATTCACCCTTCTTGTGAGCTGGTATAAGCCGTGCGGGGCCCAGAGGAGAAACAAGCCAATTCACCCTTCCTGCGTGAGCCAACTAGCACACAGGCTGGGAGATAAGAACATGCCTCCCCGTCCCATAAGTAACCAGCTGATTCAGAGGACAGGCTAAGTTGATAGTAACTGAGGTACAAAAACACTTATTGTGCTTGAATCATCTGATTTTGCAGGCCTAAGGCCAGTAGTCTGAACATCTATTAAAAGAATAATAATATGCAATATAGCAACTATGAGGGATTTCCTTTTGTCTTATTTTTGAAATCCAACATTGTTGTTTTGTTTTCTTCAATTTTATTGTTTTGTTTTTTTCAATGTTGTTTTAATTGGTCTCATTCTGTCCTGTTATGTTTGATTTTATTATGTTCGATGGTATGGATAGCAATTTTGAAGATAACAAGAAGCATTATGGTAGCCATTGTTGATTTCCTATTATCCTATTTTGAAGTCTTGTATTACTTTGTTTTGTTTTGATTGACTTTATTCTGTTTTATTTTCTTTACTCTCTTTAAAATAAAATTTAAAAAAATTAAAAAAGGAAGAAAAGGAAATGAGAGGAGAGTCATGTTGTGGGCTAAAGACAGTTACTTAGTTTTAGGGCTTTGATGTTGAAGAGGAGCATGAACCATACTTACCAATGTTTTTGGCTGACAAACCAATCTATCCCCAATGAAGGGAATCATCACCAGAAAGGAACAAAGAAGAATCACCTCAAAGAGTCTCAAGAATAGAGTGCACAAAGCCTCCTGGAACCTCATTTGGCTTAACAGTAAGCTATGTTCCATATAAACTCTGAAACCAATACCCAGCCACAGGGAGCATACTCAGACTGCTGCTACAGATCACTGTGAGCATGAGGACACTGGATCCCAGATGGTACATTTTCAATTTATGTGGGTGAAGCTGTTTACCATTTTGACATTTGATGTCATCCACCAGCTACCCACTAACACTATCTGTTCCTGCAGAATGCTTGGAATTTCCTCATACACAAGGACTGGAAAGTTTCAAGTACAGGGCTTGCATCTTAATAAAATGGTACATGCTATTACATCTAGAGATTTAGGATATTCCCCTACCCCTAGAATATTGAGACCTGTGTCATCTAACCAAATACTAAGAGAAACATGTCTAAGGTACAACTATTAAACAACTTTATAATACTGTAACATCTTAAAGTAACTGCTTATATTGTTTTCTTACTAATTTTCCACTCTGGACACTAATTCTACCTTTAGATTTGGATACTAAATCTATCTTTTTTTGATATAAACCCCTGAGTCTTTAATACCCAGCACATTATTGGCCACTAGGCACACTTTTGAGGATAGACAATGCATATATTTTGATTCATCTGGTAGATTCAAAACAAGCAAATACTGGTAAAACAGGGAAAGAAATTCTAGAAGACATTATATTACTCTTATCTTTTTATCCATTCTGAGTTTCAAATGAGATGATTTCACCTTTTCAGGCTAGTGATCACAATGTCTTTTTATTGTGATTTATTTTAAAGTTTAAAGAATAGTGAGACTACACCTTAGAAATTGAAATATTATAGTTCTATTTTTAGAGTAAAGTCAGAAGATCTAATCAAGCTTATTTGAAAAAATAAAAGAAATTCAATTACAAGCACCAAAGAAACTTTTACAGTCCTTGTAGCACTATAGAGTTAAACTGTTAAGTTTTACTAAATGCTGATTAGTACTTGAGCATAAGGTATTCTATTTTATCAACTGGTAAGCCTCACACCCTCCCCCTTAAATTACTGTGCTGTCAGTTTGTTAAAACTCTGTTATTTATTAAAACTCTATAATGCGTGCCTTCCTGACAAATTGCCCTGGAACCCTCATATCCCTAGTGTGGGAAGAGTAGGCTGTCTTGAGGCCATTTGCCAGTCACTGTCCACCACTGAACTTCTAACACACAGGGAGAATCTCAGTAACAGCAGCCATTCTAGCTCTTACTGGCATTTTCTGATTTTACTTGGGAGAGCAAAAGTAGGTGTGTGCTGTTCCTTACCAAAGCTTGTTTATGACACTGTGTCAGAAGTGCACAGATTGTAGAGTCACAGCCAGGAGGAAACTATATTTTAACAGATAAGATACTATTGTTAACAGGTCAGACACTTTTAAGCAATGTAAAACAGAATTGTGCCCTATGTCCCTTTCTTTTAAAATGTTGCCATGCTGAATTTATACTGCTTTTGGATGAAGTAAAAGCCTCCTGTCTTAATTACTTTTCTTGTTGCTGAAGTGAAATACTCAACACCCAAAGCTAAAGAAGGAAGAATTTACTGCAGCTCACCATTGTAAAGGTTTTAGTCCCTAACTGGCTGGTTTCAAAGCAGGGTGGCATAGCCACAGGAGCATCACAGAGTGGGCAGGAGGCAGAAAACATGCAGCATCAAAAGCAGCAGCAGCAGCAGCAGCAGCAGCACTCTTCTTTCTGTCTCTCATATTCCATCCAGCTTACATGCCCTTGGTAGGTAGCACTCACCCTGGGTGGGACACCCTTGATCCCAGAATCATACACTTAATCCCATAATCACACATCCTAGATCTAGCCATCTCTGAAAATCCCCACCTACAACTGCAGGAGACTTCGGGGGGACCTTCATATATAAGCTATAACACCTCCCTAACCAAACAAAGAAAAGAAAATTATTCAAAAGCAAATCCTGTATTACTTCATTGCCATAAGCTAAGAAAGATGTTGATGAGCAACTGCCTCTGCTAATTAAACATAGCTTCAGATCAACTGTTCAAAAACTAAAGTTGACATCTATGATGAACATTTTCCTAAACTCAACTGATTTAGAGTTGATAACCTTAGAGAAAGCATTCAGTTACTCATTTTATAGCTAGTTTATCACACTGGAATTACACTTTATGAATATTGTACTGCAATTTCTTTTTAAACAGAAAGATGAGTTCTTGAAAACACTTAGAAATACTACTTTCTGGGGTAGAATTTTGAGGACTTGAATCACAGTGACCATGGGCTCTATGTTAATACCAAATGTCCTTTCTGGCATGATGGTTCTGCTGTGGGGACTCTCCTGGTACATTTCTGTGCTGAGTACATGCCCTGTTTGGACATATGCTTCTGAATTTTAGGCTCCTTACTTTTAGCAACCTCAGCCCCGCTGACTTTTAAAGCACAGCTGGTCAATTTGCACTTAATCAAGATGTGAAGAATATCCTAAATCTACCCCTTGTTTTCTCCATTTTCGTGATGGTGTGAAGAACACTTTTATTCCATGCCAGCAATTCCCTGCAACTTGGAAAAAACAACACTGGATGAAGCAACACTATAACCTTTAACACCTCAACTCATAGCTCTAACAAGTCTGTTACATGTTAACATATCTGTAAGTATTAATGAAAACAGTAGCTTGAAAGAGATTTTTGTAAGGGTCTCTATTGAAAATGTACATGAATTCAATTTTTTAAGCTAAACCTTTCATGTTAAAACAGCTACCCTTGGGCCTGCAGTTTAGCTCAGCGGCATAAGTGACTTCCTGGCAAGCGTGAGGTCAGGAGTTCAATCCTTAGTACCAACCTCCACCCCCAAACCCCAAAACTACCCTTAAACTGGTTCTGTCTGATATCCAGGATACTAAGGTATCTTTTTATTAAAATCAATAACCCAAAAAATAAATCTTTTTTTTACTTTTAATACTGTATAAATTTACATAAAGAAATCATAACCATCTATCACTTGTTAAGGATCACCACATAAGGCTTAGGGATATAGCTCTGTGGCAAGGCACCTGCATAGAATAGATGAACTCTTGGGTTTGTAACACTGTGCCACCAAAAAACAACACAAAGTCACTGTAACCATTTTAAATTATTTTTAAAAATTTTATATATATATATATATATATCTTCGGTACTAGGATTGAATCCAAAGTCTTTGCATTGAGCTGCTTCTCTAGGCCTTTTTTAAATTTTGAGAACAGGTCTCACTAAGTTGCTCAATTGCCCAGATTGGCTTGAACTTGCAATCCTCCTGACTTAGCTTCCCAGAACACTGACACTACAGGTGTGTGCCACTATACCTAGCTAAATTATTTCAAATATGAAACAGTGTTCTGACAAAAATACATTCTCTCCTCAATATTTGATCTTATTCTAAAATGAAAAGTAAAAAAAAAATTCATAAAATAGTGTGAAACAAAGAGCAGATGACGACACTGTCTTCACGACTATCTGGCACATGCAGGGAGAACCACAGACAGAGTCTGGCTGCCTGTGTGGAAGCCACCGCCTGGCCTGAATAGCTCTCTGAAATGAGGGAAGGGACTAAAGTGGGTAATAAAGCAGCTACACTTGTTTTCTGAGCAGGATTTTACAATAGTGCTGCTTTTAAGTAATACAAATAAAAATCTTACCTTCCTAACACACTCTCCTTTGTCATCTTAGTAGCTGAGGATAACCTGTGAAAATTCTCAGAACACAGAGTTGCTTTCAAGAGGTGCAAAGGAATTTAAAGTTAACATTCCGGAATTGTTTTTCTGTAATTTAGTGTCCATGGAACTACTGGTAAAATGATGACAGACACAACTCAAGCAGATCTGAAAGCCACAGATTTTGAATGTCAACTATATTATGGATTTATTTGTTTTCAGCAAATTAACTTCATTTTTATTGTATAAACTCTGCTGTATTCTCATCTCCAAAACAGAAATGACAAATTCCATTGATATCCTTTAAAAGACAGAAGGTAATAAATTAACTCTGTTGGAACAGATTTTCATTTCTTAAACCAATTTTTTCTAAAATTGTTAGTCTAGATACCACAATAAAATCAAACGAGCATTTATAGTATTTGTTGCTAGGGGAAAAACTCTGAAGCCAACTTTGGAAAGGGACTAGAGGTTAGAACTCCATGTCTGCATTACTGACTTATGTGAAAAAGAAAATATGCAAAACAGCAGCCTGACTTCTTCACAGATCCCCTAGAACAGTGATGGCAAACCCTTTAGAAACTGAGGGTCCAAACTACAATCTAAAATTTGTGCGTTTTTTTTTTTCTTTTTTTAAACAACATAGGATCTCACTATGTAATTCAGACTGGCCTTGAATTCACCATGTAAGATTGGCTGGCCTTGAACTCACTGCAATCCTCCTGCTTCAGCCTCCCAAGTGCTGGGATCACAGGAATGTTCTACCACAACTAAACCTCAAAATTCAAACACTGCAATTAAACTTGAATACTGAGGCTTTAGTTTAGAAAATACACTTCACCCATTAACATGTTTTGTCTTAAAAGAAAAACATAATAACAGAGCTTTCTATGATACAAACAGTTTTTTTTAATGGTTAAATTAGTCTTTATTAACAAAGGCCATTTTAATTCTTGCAAATTCATCCTAATATAAGATGCTTAATAAGGATAAGATGCTTAATAGCTGTAATTTGATACTTTTTTCCAGCTTAGTCCATGTCAACCAACTTGATATGAACTTGTCTATACTTTAATAAAAGCCATGAATCTAGGGATTGGGGATTTAGCTCAGTGGCTCAAGTGCTTGCCTGGTAAGCATGAGGTCATGAGTTCGATTCCCAGTACCAAAATTAATTAATTAATTAATTAAAATAAAATAAAGTAGGGGGAATTAAAGATGGCTTATTAGCCTTTAAAAAAATAGAAGCCACGAATCATCAGGTATTTACATAGATGTAATTAATTACATTGGAAATTGAAAATTTATAGATATTTCATCAAGTCAGAGTAGAAAAATCAAATGAAGGATATGATAAAGGTTGGCTTAAAAATAATTTATCATTAGGCATTGTATAATTCACAGAACAAGTATAATTTACAGAAATTATATAAGTCACTGTCAAGTATTAACATGTATTTAGCAAATTTTTTTAAGGTGAAATAGTATTTCAATTATAAAACCCATTTCTGGTCACACACACACATACACACACATCAGAATCCTATAAGAATTTAGCATAATTTACAAATGTCCCAAGAATTCTTAAGCCTCACAACATTTTAAGTAGAAAAACATTAATTATAAAAATTTGGTACTGTTTCTATAGTTTATGTGAATGTATTAACTAGTCTCTTTATAGGAAACCCAACTAAAAGTGATCATATTAAGCATTGTAAAATAAAGGCAAAAGCTAATTACCTTTTAACAAAAATCATATGCAACATTTTCAAATATCAAAGATATCATTTAAAGAATCATATTTATAAATATCACATTATGTCTCTAGTGTAAAAAGTAATAAGAAATGCAGGAGTAAAAAACCCAAAATGTGTAATTGTTATTGTAACAAAGAGAGGAAAAGGAAGTGCTCTAAAAGATATAACTGCATGTATGTTTAAGTGTGTAGGACCGATAACCATATTACTAAGTTTTTGTTGAATCATTGAACAGATCTGTTTACAGTCTCCCTGTTTAATGTCTACTGTGTATGCTTTAATTTTGTAACTTGAACAACTATTTCTAAGAGGACAATATGTAATTTATCAACTAGTGATTTCTTACTGTTTGTCTTTTTTTAAAATTCTGTATTATTTCTACCTTTTTCCTGTTTTTTTTTCTCTTTAAATAAAAAAAAAGATATCATTTAGTGGTTCAGTGCCCAGTACAAAATACTAAACAAAATACATTTACTGGATTGTTTTTCACTTGTAGTCACACTATTATCCAAAATAAGGACTTTGATCAAATCTATAATGCAATTTGTTTAATGTAGACAACTCCATTCCCCCTGCCAAGTACTCAATTTTCTTACCCAGCACTCCCACATTCCCACCATGGTACCATATTAAAAACATTAAGTACCTGGGATTTATGCTTCAGATCAAGATATCATTTGGGTAATTTCAAATGATATACAGCTCTTCATGTAAAAAAGATGTTTTGTGGTCACAATTTTTCCAAATAGTAATTATATTCAAATATCATGCCTGACTGACAGATCATACCTTAGCAACTACAAAACCATGATATTGACACATGTCAATTTGTAAATTAAGAAAATGTTAAATGTTAAAAGATGTGAACAGCTGCTCTTCTGTTTAACTGCTCAGAACCACCAAGAATTGTGATGCTGTGACTGGGGCTGGGATAATCATTCAAGCATCACAGATTACTCTTACAAGATTATATCTCTAAAAGTGTTTGTTTTAAGAGTGCTGCAAATTTCAAATAATGACTTTATTTTTTTAGTTAGCATAACCAGCCTATGGTACAACATGCTAAGTACAAACAGAAGAAAGGTAATACCTTTCTTTACTAAGTCACAAAAGTTTGGCAAACCAATACAGTACCCTTTAAAACAATAAAATAGTATTTCTGTTGGAGTCATGTATTACTTTAGTGATAATTTTACTCCAAAAATATCATTTAAGTACCAAATCAAAACATGATGGTTTCTGTATCTTTTCAACTGTATGGTTTCTTCTTTTAGCATGAGTTCCTCACACACAGAGTAAGACAGTAAGGCAACTGTGTGTATTTCAAGGGTGATTTTGCTTTGTTTGGGGGTCAGCCCACAGCCAGGCAAAGACCCACTGTCTGAAAAGCTTTAACATTGTACTTTAAGAAGATGCACTGTCAATACCAATTTTTCCAAGTACTTTTTTTAAAGGTTACATTTTTCAATGAAATACTGGAATCCTGGCAATTAGTCATTTCACATCATACATCAGATGAGCCCTAATTTAGAACCCCTGTATCTTTGCTTTGATGAAAATCCCCTAACTTTGCTCGTTTATAAAAAAAATTTTCTATCTAAAACACAGTCTTTAAAAAAACAACAACAATATATTGCTAGCTTGGAGAGACTTGGTGCTGTGTACCAACTTTCTTTATCATTTCTCTACAAATGCTGCCATTGCCATTGGTGTCTTTATGCTTTCTTTTGCTGATGCTGCCAATTCTTCGATCTCAGCATTTAATGAATGTATTACCCACTTCATTGCTTCTCAGCCTTTATTAGCATTTGAAAATATTATGGTTAAACCATTAGTCCTTCAAGGTAACTGCTGAGGCTAACTCCTTTCACCATGGTTTTGGCTTCCTGAGTCAAAACAGTTTTTTCTGGGTCCTAAGGATGTGGTTTGTATATAAGTTTCTCATCACTGTATTTGTAAATGAAATTTTAGACTTAAGTTCCATTCTTTTCTGTACAGAATCAACTACAGAACGTTCTTGCACACATATTTTGGTTCTTGCTGCACCAATAATAGACTTCACAATGGAAGTCAGCCCCCACTTTGTGCTGAGAAGTTATGACTGTGCAGCTTTCCAGAGGGATTTATATGTCCAGCACATCAACTCCAACCACACTCAGGTTCACAGGGTTTGGGTATTCTGCATTATAGCTGTTGTAACAGTTTCCCATGGGTGGTCAAATATATGCTCCAAAGTCCAGATCTTCATAGCGCCAGTGGCCTGCTCAGTGTTTGGCCAGTGCTCACAAACAGCTTTTTATTGAAAAGTAAAAGTTTGCATTTGGCATGCATTTGCACAATTAATGTGATCTTTGCTTTTGCATACATGCTGATAATTTGTCAAATACTGGCTGGGGTGACTTGGCTTGGGTGCCAACAGAGAGGGCTCTGCATTCTTGCTGCGGCATGTGGGCCAGAAGTCTGCCACCATCTCAGAAGCAAAGAATTGCCCTTTAATTACATTACAAAAACTTTATGCTCAGAACCACCAAGAATTGTGATGCTGTGATTGGCGCTGGGATAATCATTCAAGCATCACAGATTACTCTTACAAGATCATATCTCTCAAAGAAGGAAGACATTTTTATTAAAGAAAGTTATTAAGCTGATAATGAACATGTATTTTGAAAATATTACCTTTAAATTATTATAATACATGTATTTTGTACAAAGCACTAACAGAAGCCTATTTTATGAAAATTTTTACTTTATAGTCCTTAGGATTTATGGTCAAATACATATAAAATAGGACTTCTACTTAGTAATCATTAATAAGTAAGTTTGATGCTTTTCTCTTTAGTCAGTTTTCTTCAACCATTAAGAAATGCCAAAAAGAACTCTGTACAGTATATATATGTAATATAACAAAGAATGGGTTCCATATGAAAACTAGAAGTCCAGGGCCAGGGATTTAGCTCAGTGGCTTAAGTGCTTGCCCGGCAAGCATGAGGTCGTGAGTTCAATTCCCGGTACAAAAAAAAGCAGGGTGGTGGGGTGGACCTGGAAATCCAGGGACCATGCCTGTTCTTTAAGTATTTTCCTTGTATGCTTGGTACTAATTCAGTAGGAGAATAATACTGTTAAATGACGACTACTGTCTTTTCTACTGTAAACACTCTGTCTTATAAGGTGTGGATGAGAATGAAATATTTCCAACCATTTATATCTTAGCTAGGGTATGAAGATTTACTAACCCATATACTTTCATGGCTCTAAATATTAGCAAATAAAGTCTCACCATCCTTCAGGTTCCTCAGAAATGAGCCGATGTCTAAATTTTAGGTCTTGTGGGAAAACATGGAGACTATATGGCTAGATTGCTCTTGTGAAACTAAAATTTCCACAAAAGCCACAAATCCTATTTGCCTGTATGCAGGAAGCTCACAGTTTAAGAGAAAAGAAGAACTGACTGCACTGCGATGGATGCATGTGGGAGGCACCATGGTCCATCCTGAAGAGAGCCATCAAGATTGCCTGGCATTGGGATGAAGATAGCAGGGAAGGTTCAAAGGAAAGGGAGCAGGAAAACTAGGCATTTGTACTGACAAGGGTAACCAAAAGCCACTCTGGGAGGAAAGAATAGTGCCCACAAAGTGGGGAAGAGCTCACCGTGGCCATTTAGTAGTCAAAATAAGATACTGTCACTTTGAGAATAAACCAGCCAAAAACTTATCCCTTTGCTTTTATATAACAGATTATTTTCTTTCTGCTGAAAAATAAATTGGAAAAACTAAGAAAGCCTTTATTCATTCCAGGTGTAGGTATAACATGCTATACTTCTATGATGTGAACTCAGAAGACAGAGGAAGAATCTGTTTCCAATACTTTTAGAGCAAAAATACATCTATTAAGTTATAAATACATCTATTAAGTTATAAATATTATAGTGCATATTTTAGTTGCAGTATTATATTTTTGTTCACCTATATTATTTAAAACGGCAACTCATAGTGTACCTCATGGTTTGCCAATCTAGATGGCGGCACTGGAGAGTGGCACTGTGGCCAGGACACAGAGCTGTGCTCTTTAACACCCCACCCCAGAACAAAAAGCAAAACATTTTTAAACAGTGAAATTTTTTTGTTTGTTTTTCCAATCTTTACCTTTGATATAAAGAATACAAATGAACCAACTGGAAGGCTGCATTAAATGTGAAGCATTCCACTCACTCCATAATGTTTAATATTTAACTACAAGCTTTTTGTTTCAACTGTAAATTTCTTTACTGGGGGCTTTTGGCTGGATCCAAACTGCCTTACATTTCTGATTTGTGTTTCTGCATCAGAATACTGAGATCAGTGATATAAAGCTTCTCCAGAGTAAATAAGCCTTGATCGATACAGAACTAGTATATCATCTCAACGAATCACACTTGTAGAAAAAGTCAATAGCACAACTCATCCCTACAATTTCATTTGCTTTACCCTACAGGTGCAATCTCAGCAAGCAGCGTTTTACTTGATCTTTTGATACTTGCACAACTGTACTATAATTCTGATATTTTGATCTTTTGATACTCTACACAATGATACTATAATTCCCTGTGGAATTTTCACTGGAGTTTGTCTATTTTCCTAGTTAATCGCAGTGTGAAGTCAAACACTCATGGATTTATAATTATGTTTTTATAGTATCAGAGAGAAAACTATGTAGAAAAAGTTAGTTCATAGTGGATTAGTCTTTTATTATTATTTCTCCTCAGTCACCTTGTGAACAGGCACAGATTTTACCTGCCAGTTTAAAAATGGACATCATGAGGTTCAAAGAAATAACTGTGGTTCTGGGTCTTAAACTCTGGCAAATGCAAGTTAAGTTCTATCTCCATTCAGATCCCTTAAACCTAAAGGATCAACATTCCTCAATTGGACCTATGAGCCCCTTAACCCAGTAATACTCTTCAGGAATGAGGTTGTCACTCCTCTTTTTGTGCCCTGCCCATTTGTCAGTAGTCACAATATAGCTTCTACATGTTGGTTAAGTTAAATACCAGTTCTCTACGAAGGCTTCTTCAATCTCATAATCAGACTGTGCCCATCATCCCCACCTCTCCCCAGAAACAAAAGCTGGGCAGATGCAGCTCCATGGGACACTTGTACACAGAGGTTTGTAGATAAGCTGTGGCTTTGTTAGATAGGATCTAGCTGTGCAGTGTGTTCCCTACTTTCTATGAGTCGTTATGTTTAGGTTTCCTGATACAGAAAATTGACAAGATAAAGAGTAGAATCCCAAAGTGCTATTGTGAGTTTATGGTGAACAGTCATAAAAATGAACAATTATCTTTTCTTTACAAATTACCTAGCCTCAGGTGTTTGTTCCATCACAGGAAAGCAGACTAATATAACCACTATTTCCAGAATTTTTCATCATCCTAAACAGAAAATTCTGTACTCATTAAACAGTAATTCTTCATTCCCCGTGGTAACCTCTGTTCTTTATGAATTTACTATTACAGAGTAAATTAGATAAGTAAAATTAAATAATATTTGTCCTTTTATGCCCTCTATTTCACTTAACAGAAGGTCCTCAAGGTGCATCCATGTACTGGCATGTAATCTATCTTTTTAAGACAATAACAATTTATTGTATATATACATGATATTTTGTTTATTCATTTATCTGAGGGCTACTGTTCAGTATCATAATGCTTTTAGCATTAGTGTATAAGTATCTGCTTGACTCTTCCCTTTCAGTGCTTTTGATTATAGAGTGAACACATTGGATCATATGATAATTAACATTTTGAGCAAGAATCAATCTATTTTTCACAGTGATTGCACCTTTTAAAATTTTTACCAGCAATAAACAGATTCCCAGGTTTCTTTACATTTTCCAACACTTGCTATTTTCCATAATCTTTGATCAAAGCCACCCTACTAGGCTTGAATTTGTATTTCATTGTGGTTTAAATTTGCATTTCCTTAATGACTGATTATTGACCATCTTGCCTATCTGTGTAATCCTTTGCTCATTTTTTAATTAGGTTGTTTGTTTTTCTGACATTGAATTATAGAAGTTCCTTATATAGTATATTTTGGCACCCATTAAAAGATGTATGATTTGCAAATATTTTCTCAAATTCTGTAGGCTACTTCTATTCTTGACAATAACCCGATACACAAAAGTTTTTAATTTTGAGAGTGCAGCCTATTTTTTCTTTTGTTGCCTATGCTTTTGGTATTATATCCTAGAAATCATTGCCAAATTCAATGTCATGAAGATTTTCCCCTGTATGTTCATTTAATGGGTTTTAGTCTTGGTTCTTAAATTCTGATTTTTTTTTTAAGCTATTTTCAGCTAATTTTGCATATGGCATAAGAAAGTCCAAACATCATTATTTTGTAAAGGGATATCCAATTTTTCCATTATCATTTGTTGAAAAGCCTGTCCTTCCCATCTGTGGTGGTTAACTCATTGTCATCTTGAGTAGGGGACACCCAGCATGATTGTGTGAGGATGGCTGTGGACATGAAATACCTACTTGAAGGAGGACTGCTGTCCGAGTGGTATAAAAGGAGAATGGGAGGGAAAGATTTGGGTGATTTCCCTTGGACAAACTTCAGCTGTTCTTTTCAGAGGTGCTCTAGTCTTCATGGACAAGGATGGCTGCACTACTCTACAGAGGAGCTCGGGTCTTCGCCTTCACCATGGGAGTCACCTGCTGGCTGTAGGTGCAGACTCTTCAGCTTCCAGCACTGACCTTTAGGCCTGTGAGTGTAGAATCTTTACATTCTAGTGCAGATGATCTCCAGGCGCAGATCTCTGAGGTCTTTCCTCATGGATCTTTTCGCCTCCTGATGTAGACTCCTAGAGTACACTGCCCTCCGCTCTAGGCCTTTACTTGCTACATTTTACTCTGGAGCAGCCAGTCTTGTAAATTTCTGTGTCCCACAGTAAATCTGATTCAGAGTATGCCCCACCCCTGCAAACTCTTACTAGCACTGACAAATAAACCACTGAATGATCTTGGCACCCCTGTCTATTCACCATAAATAAGATTTTATTTCTGGACTATTTTATTCTATTGGTCCACATATCTGTCCTTATATGAGTACCCATGCTGTTTTGTTGTAACTTCTTACTAAAATTTGAAATCAGAAAACGTGAGTCCTCTGAATTTGTTCTTCTTTTTGTATGCGTACCAAAGTACAACTGATCTTTGGTAAACTACCTACCTTCACCAAATTTTTTTGTTCTTGTTTTTGGTAGAGCTGGTCTACTGTTAACAAACAATAATCAGCTTTTATTAAGAAATGTATTAATTTCATTTTTATTCTTGAAAGATAACTTCATTGGGTGTACAATTTTGGTAGCAAGTTTTTTTTGAGACTTTAATTACATCATCCCATTGCCTCCTGGCCTTTGTGGTTTCTGATAAGAAACTGTCTTATTATTGAAGATCCTTTGTACATGACATCTCTCTTGCTGCTTTCACTACTGTTTGGGTTTTGGCAATTTCACTATAAGGTGTTTTTGGTATGGGTCTCTTTGAGTTTACTCTATAAAGAGTTTCTGGATGTACAAAGTTTTTCATTACTTTTGTTTTTTTCCTTTCTCCTCCTGGCACCTCCATAATATGTAAATTTCTTGGTTTAATGTTTGAGTCCCTTACTTTTATCTTCAGAGGTTTTTTTTGGGGGGGGGTCTTTCTGCTCCTGAGGCTTATGAGATAAGCTCAATTTTCTTAACCTTCAAATTCATGGAGTCTGTTTTCTGCCTGTTCAAACTTTCTGTAGAAGTTCTCTGCTGCACTTGAGGAATTGTTATATTTTTCAGCTCATATTTTATTATTTGTTTGTATGTTTTATGATTTTCCTTGAGAATTAGTCATCTGGGTAGAGTTGTATAATAGTTTTGGAAATCTTAATTCTCCCATTCTTCAGGGATTGCTAAATTACTGGTGCTTTAGATTGAGACAGATTTCTATACCACTTCCCTTCATTGTTCTACTCACCACTATCTTAGAGTATGAACAACATATCCATTTGTTTGCTTGCATTTTGTGCTAAGGTACTGCTGTTTTTGTTTTGTTCTGTAAATTAGCAAATGAGAAACCTGACCAGTACTACAATACAAGAACTGGTCCACATTTGGGCAGACCTTTTCCAAATTTATTTGAACACAGAATACTATAGTTATATTCCTATAAATACCTCACAGAAAATTGTCACCAGCTTTATTTGTTTGTTCATGTAAAAGCAAATAATTGTTTTCCTTCTCTCTTCCACTTGTCAGTTTTTAAAGACTACAGTTTACTCCCATGGTCTTTTTCCTTTGCATTATTTTTTGTTGTTTTGGGTTTTTTTTCTTATTTGATTTTAAGACACCCTATAACTTTGGTGGGACAATGTTGCCTTCCTGGCTGTCCTAATAGGAAGATAATCCCATCCAGTAAACAAAGATTAGGTCTTTAGCTCTGTTTTGCTCTCAACAAGAGTCAATGATTTCTTTTCAAAGAATCCTAGGTAGAAAGGATAAAGTAGGAATCAAAGCAGTGATGAATAAGCCTGTGTGCTCTCAGTCTTCTGCCACTTACCATATCTGGGTTATACAATCAGGACTAACTGACAGGGTTTCTCTTTTGGCATTATAAAATTTTAACATCTAACAGTGTCAACACTTGGAAGGCATGAGGAACATCTGGGAGTCATATGTGCTTCTAGCATTAGGTTAACTGCATCAATTTGGAAACCAATTTGGCAGAATCTAGAAAGTGTAAACGTATATACTCTATGACTTGACTTCTGGTAAGTAAGTACCTTACAAAGATGTTGCCAGGAGGTAAAAGAGAATATTCTTGTGACTCTTTTGGTAATAGCAGAAAACCAGTTATAAATCAGATGCCTATCATCAAAAGAATTGTGTAATCCTTCAACTAAATCTATATGACAGTGAAAATGAACAAACTATAATTACATAAAATAACATGGACAATAATGGGTATACACAAATTTAGTCGAACTGTGAAGTCACAGAAGAATATATAAATATGGCTGCATATATTTTAAGTTCAAAAGTAAGAAAATCCTAATTAAATAGTCTTTCATTTAATCAGGGCTCTAGCTATTGCCACTACTAAAAAGGTACAAGTAACTATACTCCACAAATCTGTCTCAAGTTTCCCCAATTTAGAACATAGCATCATCAGTTATTTATCTGCTAAAACTTGACAGTTTTTCTTCTTTTCTGTCTTTCCTTCCAAAACATCAACCAGTTCTGCTGCTTTGAGCTCTAGACTATAATCCATATTTATTATTTACCATCCTATTCCAAATCATCACCTTCTTCCACATGTGAACCTCTCCAAAGTCTCCTAGATGCCTTTGCTATATCCTTCTACACTGAGTCATACTCCACAGACTTTAAGTGTGACATAGGTCACAGTCTTCCTCATTCAGACAGCATGGCAATTCAATATCAGTGCATCAACAGTCTGCACAGATTCTACAGTCTCACTTTTCACTTGCTGTAATAGTTACTTTTCTCTCATTGCTGATACAAAATACCTGACATCCAAAATGAAGGAAGTTAAGGTTTATTTAGCTCACAGTTTGTGGAGGTTTCAGTCCATAATCAGCAGGCTCCAAAGCAGGGTGGCCTGGCACAGGAATAGCCCTTCAAAGCAGCAAGAGCAAAAGGGAGAAAGAACAAGCCTCTTTTCCTCCCTTATATTATAAGCAGGCTTCTTGCCCTTGGGTGGGTGTAGGAATCAAACCTTCTCCGTGGCCTCCTCTTGTGCTGGATGAAGCTTTTTTACAAGGTGAGGACCTTCGCCGCTGCCCCCCCACCACCACTGAACCAGGTAAACTTCTAAACTTCTCAAGTTGACACAATGTATCAACCATTACATTCCACCCCTGTCAAGTTGGCAACCACATACATTTCTTTAAACTGTTTCCAGACACAAACACATGCTTATTCTTAACATTTTTCCAACTTGACTAATATAACAGAAGTTTAATAATCCTTAAGAATCAGTATTAAGTCTATCAACATTCTGTCACATTGAAGTAAACAGACAAAAATTCTGAAAAAGAACCAAACAGAAATCCTGGAAATTAAAATCTCAATGAATCAAATAAAAAATTAAATTCAAAGTTTAGAAAAATGAAATAGAAGAAATGATATCAGGTCTTGAAAACAAGGTAGATTTAGAAGTGCATTCAGTAAGGAATAATGAAAAATGAACAAGAAACAAGGTAAAAATTATGAAAGTGCTCCTAGATAACTCTAAAAGAAAAAAAAATGTAACAATCATTGTAAATAGAGGGTTGAAATAATGACTGATTGCATAAAAAAAAAAATCTAAACCCTAAAATTATCACAGGAAAATTCCCACATCTGGACAATGAGATGTATACTTAGGTTTAAAAAAAGGCATTTAGAACCCTGAATAGACATCACCAGAAAATAACTTTCCCATAGTCAAAATGCCAAGACTATCGAACAAAGAAAGAATATTAAAATCAGTTAGAAGCATTAAATCACTTATAGAGCAAACTCATCAGAGTAACAACCAGTTTCTCAACAGAAACCTTAAAGATCAGGAAGACTTGGAATTAAATTTTTCAAGCACTAAAAGAAAATAATTGACAATCTAGATTACTATATTCTACAAGGATATCATTGAAAATTGAAAAAGAAATAAAATCCTTTACATGATAAACGAGAGATGTTCATGAATGCCAATTTCTCACTGCAGAAAATAATAAGGCATGGCTGAGGATAGCTCAGGGGAGAAGTACCTGCCTGGCAAGTGTGAGATCATGAGTTTGATTCCCAGTACCAAATAAATAAAGGGAATCCAAACCAGAGATGATGAGGACAACTCTGAGGGAAAGAATAAATCTCACTGGGAGAGTAGATAAATGAATGAGAAACAAAAATCAACTATACACTAGAAAAATAATAATGGGAATTAGCATATATCTTTCAATAATAAGACAATATAAATGGTCTGAACTCTCTAATTAAAATACATTGACTGGCAGATTAGATGAAAATAAGTCCCATCTAATATACTGCAAGAGACACACTTCATCTGTAAACATACATGTACACTGGAAAATGGAAGGATAGAAATGATAGGCCAAGCAAGTGGAGCCCCCAGACAAGCACAAATAGCTAAGCTTTTATCAGACAAAGTTGACTTTCTACCAAACCTGGTTATAAGAGACAAAGAAGGCCACTAACACAATGGTAAAGGGAAAAAGTCACCAAGAAGAGATGAAAATTATAAGCATATATGCACTAAATATTAGCATGCCAAATTTCATTAAACAAATACAGCTTGACCTAAAAGAACACATAGACCCAAATACAATGATAGTGGAAAATTTCAATACCTACTCTCACAAGTAGCTAGAACAGAACTCAATTGCAAGTTGGAAATTTACTATAGACTGACTATATTTTAGGCCATAAAGGAAATTTCAATAATTACAAAATAACTAAAATTATTCATATACCCTTCCAGATAACAACAGAATGAAACTAGAAACCAATAGCAAAAAGAAACACAGAAATTACACAAACAGGTTTTCCCAGACCTTTAAGGAAGAACTAACATCAAAGCTCTTCAAACTTTTCCATGTAATAGAAAAGAAAACCAAACCCACATAAAGATTCAACAAAAACTATAGAAAAAAAAAAAAAAACTACAGGCCAAAATCCATGATGAAAATTAATGACAAAATCCTCAATAAGACTCTTGCAAATAGGATTCAACAACTCATTAAAAAGATCATATATCGTGACCAAGCTGGCTTCATCCCATGGGTGCAAGGATGGTTCAACATGTATAAATTAATAAATACTATTATGACACATAAATAGAAACAAGGATAAAAATCACATAATCATCTCAATACATACAGAAAAACCTTTCGGCAAAACCCAAAATCTCTTCATGTTCCAAACTCTTATGAAAACAGCTTTAGCCATTTGACCCAGCCATTCCCTTGCTGTGTATCTTCCCAAAAGAATTAAAAACATCATATCACAGTGACATATGCACATCTATGTTTATGGCAGTACAATTTGTATTAGCCAAATCTTAGAAATAACCCAAGTGCACATCAACTGGTGAAAGATAAAGAAGATGTGGGTTTTTATATAATGGAGTACTCTATGCCATAAAGGAGTATATGCTCAAGTTTTTCTAGGAAAATGGATGCACCTTGAGTCCATATTCTTAAGTGAAATAAATCAAGACATGTGGGAATACTGCATTGTTTCTCTTGAGAAATCAAATAAGGACTGAAATATATTCTGAAATAGGAAAATGTTCAAAAGGGGAGGGGAACAAAACAGAAGGGAGGGGAAAAAAAGAAGGGAAAAGTAAAAAAAATGAGAAAAGAAGGAAAACATGGAAATAAAATTTTGTCAATAGGAGGAGAGGAGGGGTTAAAGGAAGGGTAGGATAATGGGGAAAAAATAAATTCTATCATGTAAGGTACAAAATCTCTTTGATGAATGTAATTGTTACATATACCTAAAGTGTACCAATAAAATCTAATTAAAAAGAAAAAGAAAACAGCTTTAGAAGGATCATATCTCAAACTGATAAAAGCTACATATGACAAGCCCACAGCCACCATCATATGGAAAATGGAAAAGCTAAAAGCTTTTCTTCTAAAATCATGAAAGAGACAAGAGTGTCCATTCTCACCACTCCTATACAACATAGTATTTAAAATTAGCCAGAGCAATTTGACAAAGAAAGGAAATAAAAGGAAACAAATAGGAATGGAAGAAGTCATATTATCACTATTTGTAGATCACATGATCTTTGACATAGAAGATCCAAAAAATTCTACCAGAGGACTTGGAGATCTGATTGAAAAAAATTTAGTAAAGTGGCAGGATAAAAAAAAAGAAAACACACACAAAACTCAAAAGCATTCCTGTACATCAATAATGAACCCACCAAGAAAGAAATCAGGAAAACAATCCTATTCTTAATAGCTGGGCATGGTGGTGTCCAGCACTCAAGAGGCTGAGGCAGTAGGACCACAGAAATTCGAAGCCCACCCAGGCCAGCCTGGACTACAGATTGAGATCCTGCCTCACTATAACCAAAACAAACAAAAAATAGCTTCAAAAAATTAAATACCTAGAGATAAACCTAACTAAAGATGTGAAAGATCTCTACAATAAAACTATACAACTCTTAAGAAAAAGGATGAAGACATTGGAAATGGAAAGACATTCCTAGTTCTTGGATTGGAATAAGTAATATTGTGAGAATAGTAATAGTCTCAAGTGCATTCTATGACTTTCACACAATTTCTGTTAAAATAGCAACAATATTCTTTTTTTTTTTTTTTTTTTTGCTGGCTCTGGCATGGAACTCACAACCTAACGTTTACTGAGTGGGGCCTTAGCCAACTGAGCTAAAGCAGGGAGCACTGCAACAATATTCTTCACAGAATTAAAACAAAAAAAGAAACAAGACTAAAATTCATATGGAATCAGAAAATACCCAGAATAGCCAAAGAAATCCTGAGCAAAACGAGCAAAGCTGGAAGTATAACAATATCAGATTTCAAGTTGTACCATAAAGTTATAGTAACGAAAACAACATGGTACTGGAACAAAACTCATGTAGACCAATGCAAGACACTGAAGACAGAAAAACAACCACATGTATCAATAGCCATCTGATTTTTGATAAAAGGGTTAAAATATATATTGGAGAAAAGGGCCTCTTTAATACACGTGCTGGGAAAACTGGATACGCACTAGCAGAAGATCAAACCTAAATTCCTATTATCCGGTACTTAAATAAAATCAAAATGAATCAAATACCTTGATAAAAAAAATTTGAAACTGCTGGAAGATAATATATGTGAAACGCCTGAAACCATAGCTATCTAGAATCAACAGGTAGCTGGGTGCAGTGGCACACACCTATAATCCCAGCACTCAGGAAGCTGAAGCAAGAGGATTGCCACAAGTTTGAGGTCTGCCTGAGCTACAAAGTAGGCCCAAAGCAAGTAAAACTCTTAAAGTCATAGGCATAAGCAAGGACTTTCTGAACAGAACTCCCAGTGCACAGGAAATACTGCCAAGATTTAATAAAGGGGACCACAACAAATTAAAAAGCTTTGGCACAGCAAAAGAAACAACAAATGGGATGAAAATACAATTCACATAATGGGAAAAAAGTTTTCTCACTGTTCATTAGATGGAGGACTAGTACCTAGAAATATGAAGAACTCAAAAAAATTAGACCCCCACAAATAAAAGACCTGATCAAAATGGGCAAGTGAAATCAACAGATACTTTACAAAAGAAGTAGTACAAATGACTAATACACTGAAAAATGTTCAACACCACTGGCCATTAGAGAAATGCAAAATAAAACAATACTGAGATTCCATCGTACCCTAGGAAGAATGAAATCAAAGAGTAACAACACTGGCAAGGTTGCAGGGAAAAAGGAACTCTTCTACATTGTTGGTGGGAATGTAAACTCGTACAACTGCAACGTAAACTGGTATGGACAGTCCTGAAAAAACTAAAATTAGAAATTCCATTTGATCCAGCTATTCCTCTTCTAGGTGTTGTCCCCAATGAATTAAAATATATCATATTACAATGATACATGTACACACAAGTTTACAGTAGCACAATTCATAATAGCTAAATCTTGGAACTAGCCTATATTCCATCAGCAGACGAATGGCTAAAGAAAATGTATTTATATACAGAAGTACTACTCTGCCATAAAAAGATAAACTACAGTCATCTTTAGGAGAATGGATGTACTTTGAGACCACAATGTTAAGTGAAGTAAATCAGATACACAAGCTTATATATCACATAATTTCTCTTATAAGAGAAACCCAACAGATAAAGTGCAAAATAAAAGACCAACAATAGGAAAATAAGGGAAATTTTAAAAATTGTTATCCGAAAGTGTACCTTGATTTAGTAAATTATTTTGTGTTTTTATGTTTCCTTGGCCTGTAGCCTTCCCTTGTCAATCTTTATTTATGACTTGATAAGAATTTATAAAGACAAATAATTTAAATGCTGGCAAAAAAAATATTTTAAGGGTTGCAGGAAAAGAGGAAAAAAATTGCGATCGTATGTACATGTACCAATTCTCTACAATGAATGCAGTCATAATGTATGACAAACATACTAATCAAAATAAAAAAATTAAAAAGAACAAACTTTTTTTAGGTACTTATATTTATTACCTACATTAATATAATTGTTTCTTTCTGGGGGTTGGTCATTTTGAAAAATGACTACAGAGAAATTTAAGAGTAACTTCTACTTTAGATAGTTTCATTTCTATATGTTTGCTAAATTCTTAAAAATAGAACATTAATATCTGGTACCATATAGCTTTGTTAATACAAACATACCAGTTTATCTTCCTAGAAAGTAAAATCTATTTCCACTGAATGACATTTTGGCTAAAAACAGTCAGAACTTAACATCATTTAAAGGCAAATAATCATTTCAAAGGTGAATTTCTTGTCATTCTTATTTTTCATCCTGTGCTACAATATGGAGCAAAACATTACTCAAAGAATGAAAATGAAAAATATCCAAAAAAGAGCAAAAGGAGGAATGCAGGCTAGAGGGTAAGTAAGCCAGAAGACAGCACTCCCAGAGAATCCATGCCCACTAAAGAACTCTGTGGACATTATTGCAGAAACCAAGAAGTGATGATCACTGGCTATGGACAGTCTAAAGAGAATTTTCCTCTAAGAAAAATTTAAAACTCTTTTGTCAATTCCAAATAGAAGGATTTCTTAAATGAATGAAACATTAAACAGTGTCAAAAATTAATAATGAGTTCCTAAAACAAGGCTGTTCAAATTTTACCTCAAAAGAAATAAGGTTTTCTTCTCTTTATTGTGAAAATTAATATTACATGCAAAGAAAGTAAATACTGTATTGCTGAAAATAATTTCTGACTTAATAGATCAAACCGGTTATATTAGACCTTAATTTATGCTTTTTATTCCTTTTTTTTTTTTTTTTTTGGTACCGGGGATTGAACTCACGACCTCGCATTGGTCAAGCAGGCACTTACACTGCTGAGCTAAACTCCTGGCCCTGCTTTTTATTCTTAAGTGAAGCCCTGCACAGTGGCAGTTATCATAGTCAATGAAGTTTATCTGAGGCATGATTATTGCTATTCTAGTGAGTAGCAAAAAATACTAAATTAGTATATATTATCCTACTGTCACATGGTGCCTAATTAAAAGTACTTTTTAAAGAAAGATACAAACAAAAACAGCCAGATCTTAAAACAATATACCTCTTCATCAGAATGATGCAGCTGTTTTCCCACCTCCCTTGCCTCAAATTATCAAACTTTGCTGCCAGAAGTAGGAAGCCACCAAAGATAATTCAGTGCTTCTGGTACATAAAACCTATGTAATTTCTTAGGTTTGTTTCCTGGCATTTCTCTATAGCAAAGTGATTAAAATGGTCACGATTTTTAAAGAAGGCTTTTCTTGTGAGACAGACTCACAGTTGGTGACTGCTGGACTCAATTCTTTTTGCACTTACCAGGGAGGGAAAATGTGGATGATGTCCTGGGGATGCACCCGGAGGTAGCGCGCAGTCTCCCGTGTAAAGAGAACTTTCAGATTCTCTCCACGTGCAGGGGTCACACCTTGGCAAGGGGTGGGGGATGGCGGACCTGCTAACTGCTCACACATGGCAACTTGCATGGTGCATTCCTCATGTAGCTCTAGAATTTTCACAATTAATATACCAGATTTTCTACCTAGAAGTTGAAAAAAATAACAAAATGAAAAATGAAGTGCAAAAAGACATGGTTCATGTGTGAATAAAATATTATGAATAAAAGATTCACATTCAGATAGCTTTATTCACTTGGAAAAAAATGGTCTACAGACTTTGCAAAGTAAAATACAGACTCTCATGCTCACTTTAACATTTTTCTTTAATCAAAAGAATGCCTGTGTGTTGCATTTAATGTATATATGTTAAGTAACACTTTTCTATCATGATGAAACAGTCTTGCATATATGGAAACTTCGGACCTATCATTTATTGAAGCATGTTTTTATTCCCAAACTTGAACCCTTTTGGTGATCACAACTTAGGGAGTATGGCTACTCTTGGTCTTTCTTACATTGTCCCTTCTCGTCACCTGCTCTGAGTCTCTCTTTTGAGATAGATAGATAGATAGATAGATAGATAGATAGATAGATATAGACAGACAGACAGACAGACAGACAGACAGACAGACAGACAGGGATATTGTCATGGTTTATGTCAGTGGCCCCTGCAAGTCTCATGCAATCATGGACCCAGCTGAATCTAGCATTTGTGATTGGTTTGTTGTCTAGCACTTGGATTGGTGATGTGAGTGCTACACCCACCTAGCATAAAGTGTAAGGGCGAGAAGAAGGCATGTCTTTCTCTTCTGCTGTTGGCACTTGCTGTTTGCAGCCACCATGAACTGCTGCCTCTCAACCATGTCATTTTGCCTTGGAGCCAACTGAATATGGACTGAAATCTCCAAACTGTAAGAAATAAACCTTTCCTTCCCCATGTTGAGCATCAGGTAATTTGTCTCAGCAATGTAAGAAAAGTAACCAAGACAGATATAGACAGATACAGAGTTGCGTCACCTGGATGCAACTCTTCTAATGATTATAAAGGTTAAAAGTTGTGGATCTGTATGAACTGCTGGGTATTAGGGCCCTGGATCTAAACAGGTAGAATTCAATATGGATTTGAATACTGTCCCCCTTACAAAGTTGGCTGAACTACCTACCACTTCAGTCTGTTTTCTCATGTGTGAAATGGAAAGCATGCCACCTGCCCCAGTGAATTTGTGAGAATTAAAAGAGATAAAAGTGAGAGAATATATAGTCAATAGCCCAGAAACCCTAAGCATGACCCAAAAACCACAAGCACCAAAAGACCTAAACAAGGATACTTATCTTAGTACTGCTAGAACCCAACATAAATGAGGAAGATAGTGCATTCACATCACAGGACACTACACAACACTTTCATGGCCTGAACCAGACCTGAGTGTCTCAGATGGAAAGATCTCAAAAACAAGAGGAGTTAAACAAGATATACACCTTTAATGCAAATAAAAGACAAAAACAGTCAGGCAAGGTAGTGCATCCTGTGTGCTCAGTACTCTGAGAGGCTGAGGTAGGAGGATTACAAGTGTGAGCACAGCATGGACAACTGTTAACTTAGCTACTTAATAAGACCCTGTCCCAGTATAAAAATAATAATAATAATAAAAAGGCCTGAGTTGTCTCCATTTGCTTATGAAGGCCTCAAGATCATCCTTTTTATAGCTGAGTAATATTCCATTGTATAAAAATACCACATCTTTTTCATCCACTCTGCAGTTGATGGGTATCTTGGTTGTTTCCAAGATTTAGCTATCACAAATTGTGCTGCTATGAACATGGGTGCACATACATCACTGTGATATGACTTTTTCAGTTTTTCTGGGAAAATACCCAGGAGGGGAACTTCCAATCCTAGTCTTCTGACAATTCTCCATACTGATTTCCATAGCGATTGCACCAGTGTACACTCCCATCAACAATGGAGCAATGCTCCCCTTTCCCTGCAGCCTCGCTAACTTTTGTTATCAGTTGTTTTCTTGATGGCAGCTATTGCTTTCCAGAGTGAGATGAAATCTCAATGCTGTTTTAATTTGCATTTCTCGAATGACCAGTGATGGTGAACATTTCTTCATTTATTTATTTGCCATTTATATATCTTCATCTGAGGACTGTGTATTCATCTCCGATGCCCATTTTTGGAGAGGGTCTTTGAATTGGGGGGGCTTGATGTTTTTCAATTCTTTATATGTTCTTGATATAAGTCCTTTGTCTGAGGGGTTGCTGGATAAAATTCTTTCCCATACTGTGGGTTTTCTTTTCACTCTGTTGATGATTTGTTTTGAAGTGCAGAAACTTTTCAATAATATGAGATCCCAGTTGTTGATTCTTTGAAGTGTTTCCTGTGCAGTTTATGTTTTGTTCATGAATTCTCTGCCTACCTCTATCTCTAAGACTTCTACCTACCTTGTCTTCCAGTAGATTTAGTGTTTCTGTTTTAATATTTAGGTCTTTGATCCATTTAGACTTTAGTTTTGTGCATGGTGATAGGCATGGGTCTAGTTTCAGTCTTATAGACAAATGGAGACCACTTGAGGCTATCCCTATTAGTGAAATAAATAAGAATCATGTTTATAAATATCACATTGTGTCTCTAGTGTAAAAAGTAATAAGAAATGTAGGAATAAAAAACCCAAAATGTGTAATTGCTATTGTAAAAAAGAGAGAAAAAGGAAGTGCTCTAAAAGATATAACTCCACGTATGTTTAAGTGTGTAGGACCGATAACCATATTACTCAGTTTTTGTTGAATCATTGAACAGATCTGTTTACAGTCTCCCTGTTTTAATGTCTACTGTGTATGCTTTAATTTTGTAATTTGAACAACTATTTCTAAGAGGACAATATATAATTTATCAACTAGTGACTTCTTACTGGTTTTTTTTTTTGAAATTCTGTATTATTTCTACCCTTTTCCTGTTTTTTTCTCTTTAAATAAAAAAAAAAAATCCATTACAAAATGTAAAAAAAAAAAGGCCTGAGGATGTAGTTCACCCTGAAGACACTGAGTTCAATTCCAGTGCCAGAAAAAAACAAAACTATAGAAACCAATATAATGTTGTTTATGGAAAGATATGTCACACATGTATAAAATATAGAGAAGGACACAAGAAAAGTCAGAGCAGCTGCTGCCTGTGGAGAGAAAGAGGACTGTGACACAATAAGGAAGTCAAGGGATTTCAAATCCATCTGTCAAATTGTTTTTTATCATAAAAATATGTGAAGCAAAAAGGCAAAAGGTTAACATATGTTATTAATTCTAGGTGGTACATACAATTATGTTTTTCTATTGCTCTGTCCTTTTTAATTAAAATAAATTCAGTGAAAGTAACAAAGTATCTAACCTACTACCTTCCTGATAACAGACACTAAGATGAATTTCTCTACCACTTTACCCAAATGGTTAACAGTCAATAATAAATATATTTAACATAGTGCCAATTTTTTATAGTGTAATTTTGTTGCCCTTTCTTTCTCCCTCTTGATTTTGATTCATTCACTTTACACCAAACCCAAACTTCCCTTCCCTTTTTTGTCCAAATGCCAATAGCATGTGCCCAACATACTGAGCCAGGCTATATGCTACCCAGAGCACTGTCCTGGATGACCGTTTTTAAAGGTATGTCCTTGTCTTGCTACTCTCAAGGAAAGGAAGAAAATAGAATTAGGGAAGCATGTAAGTCCAATGTTAAGCTGCTCTGGTCATTAGGAGCAAGAGAATGGAGGTATAAAAGTAAGTATCTAAGGAAGGAGGCTGACTAGGAAGTGAACACACAGTTGATCTGCAAGACAGATGAGTCTATGTATAGGAAAATAGGTTTGGTTAACAAAAAATCATTTTAGTCCACACTCTTTTTCTCCTGGCCAGGACAGACAGGGAAGCAGGTGGAGAATTAGGGTCTTTAGCAACAAAGGGCAAAGACCTAGATACAGAAGCTGTGGTGGTCATAGGAACACTTCTAGATATATTTTCAGAATTGTTAAAACTTATGCTTGAACTCAGTGCCCATCCCCATTACAACGCTGACCTGTTACCTGCCCTGTGTCCTGCTGAAACCAGTCAGTGCCCAGGACTCCACAGCCACCTGTGCACTCAACAACTACCTGCTGCCCTACTCAAGTTCAGGTGGCCCAGCTAAGCACAGGGTCTTGGTCCTGTGCACTGCAATACTTGTAGAATTCAACTGCACCAGGTACTCCTTGCACAAGTCCTCTCTTCAGGTATTCATTCACATCTTGTGGGACCCACATTGGAAAGTAACACAGATTTCTACAGAGTCTACAGAGACCCTGAGGAATTCTTTCAAAAGGCAGGCTAGTACAAAATATGTAAGTAGTGTTATGGCAGAAATAGCTATGTTTGTAAGACAGATCAAACTGTCACTGACTACAGTTTCTATGAAGATTGTTACAATAAAATGATAATGATACTCTAAAAAGTAAGAACTCTACTCAAGAACTGCTGCAAATAACTTATAAATAATCAATTTATTTTATAATGCTATCAATACTGCACTGTACACCACAGCTTGCCAGGCTTAGGAAGTGATGACTGGGATCACCATGTCCACAATACTGAGTAGATGACAGTAATGTCCTCCTATCTACCAGTCAGGTCATCCTCCAGAAACCTATGAAGAAAACAGCACTTTTCTTCCTAGAAAAAAATGAAGCTAAGTTCCCTCTCATCTAAGGGAAAGAAAAGCATGGGGCAACCAACAGCAAACTATGTGCTTGAGGCATTTTTAACCCAAGCAGAATATTCTCACTTACAATGAAGATGGTTTTATAGTTAGATAAATGGTATATAAAAGGTCAATTCTGTGCCATTAGGGCAATATTTTCCATAAATGCTGTAAGACTGAGCCAAAATATCAACTCATCCAGGAAGTGTTTCCTGAATTCCAGCCAGAAGCAGTTACTTCTTCCCTTTCAAATCCTCATATACCTTATCTATATTTATCACTCTATTAAGAGTGACTTCACTTTCAAAAGAATATAGCACTCACTAACTACTCCTAAAAGTTCTGCCATCTAGGAGGTAACAAAGCATATGCATGGCACAGTGCCTGGCCTCAGCACGTGTGTAATAGTGGCTGCTGCTGTCATTCTTATAGCTTTTCAAGGCATTTTCAAATTCAGTCTCTCACTGACCCACAAAAAACCCTATGAAATAGATAAAGAAGGTATTAGTCTCTCTCTTTGACAGATAAGAAAACTGAAAAATAAAGTAAGTTGCCCACAGGACTCCTTAAGGACAGGAAAAATTACTGGCAGGTGTAGTCCTAGAACTTAAGTATATCTACAAGCTAAGGGCCAAAATGTGTGTTCAATAAATACTAAAAATAGGAGTTGGGCATGGAAGCACACACCTTTAATCCCTGGATACTGAGACAAAAGGACTCCAAATTCAAAGCCAGTTTTCAGCTTAGCATGACCCTTTCTAAAATAACATTTTAAAAAAGGGCTAACTCAGTGGTAGGGCACCTCTGGGTTGGAGACCCAACACTGCAAACAAACAAACAAACAAACAAACAAAAAAGACTTCTACCCAGCACTTAACTTATAAGCTAACATTTGCTTAATCAATGAACAGATGAGTGATTTTTCAGCTAGCTGTTCTAAAAGTCTCTGGATTTTGCGCATGCGCGCACGTGTGTGTGTGTGTGTGTGTGTGTGTGTGTGTGTGTGTGTGTGACACACTGAGGATGAACCTAAGGTGCTCTACCACTGAACATTTCCAGTCCTATTTATTTATTTATTTATTTATTTATTTATTTTCAGAGAGCATCTCAGTAAATTGCCCAGGCTGTCCTTAAACTTGCAACCTTCCTGCCTCAGACTACTGGGTAGCTGGGATTACAGGTATGCACCACCAACGCTGGCAAAATCTTTAGATTTAAATAACAAGAGAGCACAAAAAAATGAATAAATGATATAAGAAAAAAATTTATTTATGATTACTGAGGTCAGTGACTTTTTTGAAATATAGAGGTAGCCAAGATTCACTTATATACATGTCAACTCAAATCTTCCCAAATGGGCTATATTGATGAATTAACATATAATAAGAATAACAAATGTTACACAAGAATAGATAAAGTAAAGCTAGTCACTATGTGCAAAGGGAATTTGAAATAATTTTTAAAATCAAAGACAGGAACTTGTTTTTCTAACAAATACTTTTCCAGTTGTTGCCACTAACATTAAACTGTTCATTTAATTATTCAAACACTGATGACATAATAATTTGGAATTTTCCTTCTGTATTGTTACTCTCTCTATCTTCAGAGAGGCTCCAACATGCTAATCTATACAGTATCCTCCTTTAAAATGTATATCCTACTCTTTTCCAAAATTGTTATTTTTTTTCCCTTTCTTCAGGCCAATTCAACAAGTGTACACTGTTCTTTTTCCCCTGCTCTTCCTCTGCTCTCAAATACTCAGGTATAGAGAAAGACAGACAAACAGACACACACACACACACACACACACACATACACACACACCTACCTTCGCATAAACCCAGGGATCAGAAATAGACATCACAGGATTTTCCTCTTTCCACCTCTTTCCTGTGTAGGAAGGACCTCTAACTTAGCCAAAACTGACACTCGTCACTACAAACCATGATTATTATAAATCTTGTTACATTCATGCCAAATTACAGACACACACTAGCACATCTGGCTTTTTTTTTTTCCTTTTTCCTTTTTAAATACCTAGCAATGATGTACTGCAATGAATGTTCAGTAAGTGGACCTCTGTTAAATCATTGCTTACATTATTAATGTTTGGTAAATCAAAATTTTAGTTTCCAGATAAATGGTATAAGGTGTCATTAGATTGATTTCACAGAAATTTCAGGATACAATTTGTAAGATTTTAAACACATCTAGATTATAATACTTAAAAGACAAGTTCTATGGAAATTCATATTCTTACCCTGTAAATACTATAATTACTTTTTGCAGAAAAATTAATGTTCCTCTATAAAAATTTTAAGTCATCTGTCAATGATGAACAGACACATTTCTTAACCACAACTACTTACTGAGCTGTAAACAATTGGGCTTTCACTTCTTGATTCCACATATTTTGCCTTTTCACCCAGTTTAAAATATTCTTCTCCAAACCCCACAGTAATTCTAAGCATGAAATAGAAATGTGAAACCCAACTCCTCCTCCAAATAAACTAAACTAAATAAAACAAGACTGACCAGGCAACTGGAATGTTTATTACAACATAGAGATGAGAGATGAGAGCAACTGAGTCTTAGTTGAGCTCTTCAACCTCCTAGGGTCACAGTGTCACAGTGTTATCTATACCTGGGCATGTCATTGTAACCTGTTCCTCAGGGATAGCCTGTACAATCCTGCAAAAACTGAATGGACAACTGAAGGTCTCATTTTTAAAAAGAAATCCAAGTAAGTAAAATGTATACAAAGACTGTACCACAGCAAATGATCCTTCAGAAAAGTTATACTAGACCAAAGGGAAGACTGTTTAATGTTCCCTAAAACTCATGCACTGAAGCCCTAACTCCTTGTGTGGCTGTCTTTGGAGATGGGGCCTCTAAGGAATAAGTAATGCTAAATGAGGACATAAGGTAGACTCTGATCTGAAGGAATTAGTGTTCTTATCTGAAGACACACCATAGTACTTGCACTTTTCACATGAGGACATAAGAAGGAAGAAGACCCTCACCACAGCCCACCTATGCTGCTGCCCAACCTAGCCTCCAGCACTGTGAGAAATACATGTCTGCTATACATGCAATGTAGTCCATCACATTTTATCAGAGCAGCTGAGCTGACTGGAATGGAGGTGACACAATAACAGATAGGACCACCTGGCATGCAAATGGATACACAGCTGATCAGCTGCCCTTTACCCTTAGTATCCAGAAAGTAAGTTCTTCTTTAACTAAAAACTTACTGATTTAAAACACCTTACTTCATACTACTTTGAGTAATATTTTATGCTCATAAAATGTCTAAAAGTCATATTGAAAATATTTTTAAATTTTACTTATTTTTATTTTTTATTTTAAGGAAAATAAAACAGAACAGAACAGAACAATGCAGGCAACACAGGACTTCAAAACAAGACAACAGGAAATGTGGCTACCATAATGTCTCTTGCTTTCTTCAAAATAAGTTGTCCATACCTTCACACAATGAAAACAATTTTTAAAAGGTCATAATGCTAAAGAGAAAGTACAAGAAATAGACATTTTAATATTTATATTTTTATAAAGGGAGTTTCAACTGAGAAATAAATAAATATGTTGGGAAATTTTTCAGGAAATCGTTTTTAAAATAGGAAATTACTAATTATGGATGGTCACTCTAGTCCTCCAGGGTTTAAACGTTTACAAACCCTCTCTCATCCAAACAATCCTAGGAAAATTAGAAGTGCACATGTACCCCTACAAAACAGTATCTCCACTATGTAAACAACTAACTATTCATTTGTGTAGCAGAAACAAAACACACTAATGAATTGACCAAACCCAGGGGGTCCCTACTGCTACTTATCCTTGGTCCTTACTCCACCACTAACTCCTCAGCCCCTGTTCCTCTCAAAAAAAGACTATGAGTAAAGATATTTTAATAATCAATTTCTAATTTATCAGCTAAATCACTTTATTTGGGTAAATGGGCAAAATTTACAATGAGACAGAGCAGCATGTGTATGAATGAGAACACAGCAAATTCACAACTACTGTACTGTAGTCTTGGAGCTACCTTCCTCCCACAGCACTGCAACAGACAAGGAAGAAAAGGAAAATGAGAAGTGAAATTAAATTAAGGGTTAAAATGAGAAGATGTAACAAAAACAGTAACCATTACCATAAAAGTGCCTGCCTGGAAAGAAATGCAGTGAGAGATCAGTGAACTCCAGCATTAGAAAAGTACAAGAGAAATCAAACACAGGAACTCCAAAGTTTAAAAACAAAAAAGTTAAAAATCAAACACAGGAACTCCAAAGTTTCAAATTTTTCACATTGGATCAACACATAAGGCTCGGTAAAACAACAACAAAGAACTTTCAAAGTAGAAATAACTCAGGGTTTAATAAAATTACCCTTTCTCAGTAAAAAAAAAAAACCTGACGCATACATGAAGTGCTCATAGGCCTTAAATCCTGGCAGAGACTGGACTAGAACCAGTTCTGCTAACCAGAACCCTTTTTGGATGCTATTGTCATATAATATTTTAAAATTCCCTGCTGGTTTCACAAGTTACCAGTTAAAGGGCTGTTAGTAAGCTCCACGCATATTTGTAGCACTTTGTGAAGTTATTATTTACTTATACTTTCTATAATTATAATACTACAGGATACTGCACATATAATTACAAAATAGGCGTTAAGAGAGAAAAAATATATTAGAGCTAGTAGCTAAGTTTATACCATGAAAGTTACCACTTGATCCTGGAGGGAAATATGTAAAGTTGGGTGCAAGCATAGTGTACATGGAAATGACATAGTAAGAATGGAAACCCAGTCAACTAGGTTGACAGCATGATGAAAAATGCTATACCAAAGAGCTCCAAGGTGATGATCATTTATTTTAAGGACACTAGAGAGTCAATGGAAATTTTTAAGGCAGGGCAGTAATATCAGATTTGCCTCTTAAGATGATGACCCTGACAGACTGAAAATGAGAAAAGGCTGGTATTAAGGAAACTAGATGGAAACTGACAAAACAATGTATGCATGAGGGAATAAGGGCTTCACCCAGGTAGCAGGGTGACATAGGGGATAAATGTAGTCATTTGGCCTGAGAAACAATTTCTGAGGTACAATCATCATCATCATCTGGGGACCAGATGGGCTGAAAAACTGTAAGAGAAAACCTAAAGTCTGTGGGCTTAACAGGCCAGGGAAAGCAGGGGGTAGGGAATGTGGAAACAGGCAGAATGGGGGACTAGGCTAGGAGCCCCAGCAGGACAGACAGTGGCAATCAGGGGAAATGGGGTAGGAAAGCTGTCTCGAAGATCTCCAACTTCCCAGGAAGAGTATGGTGAACAAGAAGCACGAAGGCACAGGCAGGGAAGAAGCTTAGGGAACTCATGTTGAAGCAGCACACAGGAAAAATAAGCAAAAAATAGAAAAAATTAAAATGGGAGAGAGCAAACCAAGAAGTGTTACTTTAGAAGCTGAGGAGGAAGAACAACCAGCCATGAAAGTGCATAGGGTCAACTGGAAAGGTGGTAATTTCTGTGCACTGGTGCAAACCAAGCCAAGTCACACTGGGATGGAGGAGCAGGGAATGTAGGCTGCAGCCCACTCTTTCAAATTTTTATCACAGAACAAAAATGCAGTTTTCAATATTGTCCAACTATACAAAAAGTTTTCTAATTGAAGAACAAGTTCCATTTTCTAGCTGAAAAGTTTCCTATATACTAACAGAGAAATAAATCTACTGTTTTTGTTCAGAAAGAACTACTGAATGACACACAGTAATCCTCTTAAAACACCATCTTTGTCAAAGATGCCAGCTGTACAAGGTAGCCACAGTGGGGTCACCTGCCCTGTGGGCTCACTCCTCCTCAGAAATGTTCCCTGACGGTGAGAAAGACTGGGCTTGTATATTCAAACAGACTTCTCCAGAAACCAGTATCCCAAGCAGAAAATAGATAGTCCCTTGGAAAATAAAAATAAGCTAAAGAAGTTTCGAAAACTGGATTGGTGAAAGGTAAAAGAAAAGTGAAGATGACATACAAAAGATTTCAGAGCATGGAGAAATACCAATGTGATACTGGGACTAGTCGGAGTTGGCAAAATAAGCTGCTGAACAAGCTCCAAAAAAAGAAACAGCAAGCTGTCTTTCCAATATTAATACTTTTCTGAATGTCGAAGATAGAATTTCAACATATAAATAATTTCATCATTAATGCAGTCCCAATTTAACCCTATGAATAAAGTCTTATTATGAGATAACATGGACTTCAACAGGAAACACTTTTTCCCTACTACATAACACATTTAGAATGAATTAATTTTGCAATCTTACTTTTGGATCATTTACCAAATATCACTTCATAGATTACTATTAATGACAGTAAAAACAGATACGATACAAAAAGCTAAGGTGTGACACATAGATTAGCTAAAGAATTATGTTTGGTATTAAGTATCCTTTCCTCTATTTGTCAGGCCCCATAATTGGCTTAAATAAAATTATGAAGTAATGACATTACAAAAACCAAATATGAACTCTTTGTTCCTCTATTAGTTAATACTTACAAACTTTAAAAATTATAGTCATATCTCTTAATAGTGGTCAAACTATTATCAGTTTGCTTCCTGACTTGAATTATTCATCCAAGGGTATTTATGTGTGTTTTTGCCCTAGTTCATGACTACCAAGAACATATTAAATACCACCACTGCACTGAAACATGGGCGAGGATATCAAAGGAGAAAAACTGAAGCTTACACACTATAATTGGCTTTCTGGTTTTATTGGCCTGAAGGAAGCTGGAGTCAATCCAGAGGCAGTTTTCTTGATCCCAGAGAAACAGGGAAGTCAGAAAAAGGAAATGAAGCAAAACCTCTGGCCAAATCATAGCTGACTCACACACTAAGGTCACAAGCAGAATTCCTTCAACTGAAACAAGAGGTGGTAGATAATAAGGTAACAAAAGGAGCTTAAGAAAAACTTTAAATGACTTAGAGTTTGAATTACAAAATAAACAATCCTTCAACTCATGCCATTTTCATTTCTTAAATATAAACAAACATAGTTTTTTAAACTTATCACACAATGTTAAAAGAGTCCTATAAGGCTGAGGAGGGGTATTGCAAATTTGAGGATA
>PVLA01011436.1:0-53312 GCA_004027455.1 Hydrochoerus hydrochaeris | reverse complement strand
TATTGAATTTCTGGTATCTTGATTATTATATGTCTGGGTGTAGATCTGTTTTGGTTGTAGGTGGCTGGAGTTCTGTATGCTTCACATAACCGAATGTCATTTTCTTTTCCCATGCCTGGGAAGTTTTCCTTAATTATTTCTGTGAATAGCCTTTGTAATTTGCCTGTATGTATTCCTGCTTCTTTGTTCACATTTCTTAATCTTAAATTGTAGATTCTCTTGTCACCTTCTAGCCTTCGTGTTGTTACTGCCTATTTCCTTGTTATTTTTAAGAGGTTTTTCCTTTCATGATCACATATTGCAAACTTGTTTTCAAGTTTTGATAGTCTATCCTTAGTTTCTTTTTAAGGAGTTTTGCCAGCTTTCAATGGAGTTTTTGATTTCCTGGTAGTCTCTTTGAATCTGCTTCATGTATTCTATATTTTCTTTATATTCTTTATTGAATGTTTCTCTCCTTTTTTTGTGTTCCTCCCTTCTTCCATCTGTATCATCCTGAGAGATGCTTCCTGAGAGCATTTCTTTTATTACTCTACTCATGTCTTGCTTTACCTGATTTAATATTTCAGTTTTGAGCTTGTCTACAAGGTCCTGAAGATATCTCTTAATATCCATTGAAGCCATGTCTGATGTTGTGTGTTTGCTGCCCTCAGTCTCCCTTGTTTTTCCTTTTCCTGGATCAGGGCTCTCAGGGTTCTGGGCTGCCTCTCTCTCCTGTCATAGCCTTGGCTTCCTCCACACAGGTTACAGTGCAGGTCCCAGCCCCCTTCCCTGTTGGCCATGGTTCCTCTGAAGCACGCTGGTGAGGGACCTCTGCCCTCTCCTGCCTGCTCTTGTCACTGAGGTGTAAACAGCAGCTGCATATTCCTGCCCCTCCCCACCGAGCCAACCAAACTTCAGGGGCCTTCACCCAGTTAGCGCATGCTAGGCGCAAGGAATCAATTTGGGATGGCTCACTGGGTCCTGACCAGGGGCGCGGCCCAGTCCAAGCAAATTCCACAAATCCACTCTAGGGAGGGAGCAACCAACTGAAGTCACTGTCACTCCCAGTTCAGGCTCCTCCTACCCAACCCCAACATGTTGCCCACTCGGTCGTGCCCTTCCCGTTGTGGGGGGTCTCACTCCCAGCACTGACCCAGACCAATTAAGGTCCCTTCACCAGCTCTGCTCTCCTCCGGGTCCACCAACCCCCGACCTCAGCGCCACTGCACTTCCTGTGAGTGGCGGCGGTAATGAGTTTGGGCAGCTCTGCCAGCTGGCATGGATTCAAGCTGGGGCAAACTTGGCGGGTCACCACAAAAACACTGTGTCATGTAATTTTTAGCTGTTTCAGTTATAATCCTGAAGTATTTGACAAGCTTTTTTATGTTTTAATTTCTTCCTGTGTCAAGAGGATCCATCTCCCTCTGTCTGGGTCTGTCCAGGGTGTTTTATTCTGGCAAATGAGTTGTTTCTCCTGGGAGGCTTTGTATTTTGTTGCTCACTGATCAGCCATCTTGTCTTCTCCTAATTTTTTTGTATATGGTATAAAATAAGGGTTCAACTTCATTCCTTTGCATGTGAATATCCAGTTTTTCCAGCATCATTTGTTATAAAACCTCTTTTTCTCTATTAAATAATCTTGTCACCCTTGTCAAAAATCAATGTGTGGGTTTATTTCTGGGTACTCTGTGCCATTTCATTGATCTATGTTTGCATCCATGCCAGTGCCGCACTGTTTTGATTACTCTAGATTTTTTAGTAAATTTTGAAATCAGAAAGTGTAAGTCTGCTGATTTTGTTCTTTTAAAGACTATTTGGACTATTAAGATTTGGACTATTTAAATTTTAGGGTTTTCCATCTATGTAAACACTGTGGTTTGGAGCTTAAAAGGAATTGCATGGAGTCTGTCAATTGCTTTGGGTAGTACTGTCATATTAACAGTATTAAATTTTCCAAACCAGGAACATAGGATGTCACTTTATTTCTTCAACTTCTGTCACCAATATCCAAATATTTTGTCTCCAAAATTTATTCCTAATGCTATTCTTTTTATATTATGATAATGAGATTGCCTTCTTAATTAATTTTCAGATTATGTATACTTACCATCGTAATTGTGATTTCAACACATCCAAAAAATCCTTCAATCTGACCTTTTGTAGTCCAATTACATTTTTAAAATTTAATTTTCAAATTACTTGTTGCTACCACATATAAATATATGGTAAATCAGTATTTATAAGGTGACCTTGTATTCTAAGACTTTGTTATATTCACTTACTAGTTCTAGACAATTTTAATTCTTTCCTGTTTGGGTACCTATTATTTCATTTTTTAGCCCTGTTGCCCCAGTGAAAAGTGATTTTCAGTGAATGTTAGTAGAAATGTTGAAAATGGACTTAAGGTGAAACTTTTCCTATTTGATTATTATGTATGATATTGTTTTTAGGTTTTTTGAAATGCCCTTTATTAGGCTGAGGAAGTTCCCTCATGTTTCTAGTGTGCTGAAAGTTTGTATCATGATGAATTTGAATTTTTTCAAATGCTGTTTCCTACATCTTTTGAGATAATTATATGATTTTTCTCTTAATTTTGATAATGTGATGAATTATTTTGACTGATTGATACTGACATAATAAAATAACCTTGAATTCCTGGGGAAAAAATCCACATTGCTGCATTGTAACATCCTTTTTAAAAATTCCAAGTTCAATTTGCAAATATTTTGTTAAAGATTTTTGTGTCTCTATTCATGGACAATACCCGTCTGCGGGTTTTTTTTTTTTTCCCTTGCAATGTCTTTGTCTGGTTTTGGTTTGGTGGTTTGTATTAATTAGCTTTCCATTACTGTAACAAATACTTGAAATAATCAACTTCTAAAGAAAAAAGGTTTAGTTTGGCTCATAGTCTTGGACCTTCTAGCTCAGTGGTGGCAAAACTATGGCAAGCATGCCACAGTGGGCTGTTTGTATCATTGAAACCTCTAAAATGTTTGTTATCACTATTCTAGCCTATGATTGGTTGGCCCCTTTGCTTAAAGTCTGTGGAAAGATAGTAGAATATTGTCTACAGCATGGCAGATACATGGTGGAACAAAACTGCTTACCTGGAGGAGCAAAAGAGAGAAAGATGAAGGGTTTGGGGTCCCATTAGCCTCTTCAAGGGTACACCTCAAGTGACCTAAAGACCTCTTGCAAGTCCCCACCTTTTAAAGGTTCCACCACTTCCTAACAGTGCTAAAATAGGACCAAGCCTCTAACACAGTTTGGAAGACACTTATCCAAACTATAACAAAAATGTACTGATCCATAATTTTAAAGTTGAGATATGGCCTCCTCTATTTTCTGTAACAATTTATTTCTTCATTGCAAGCTTGATAGAATTTATCAGAAAAATATCTGTGACTTAAATTTTCTTTGCCCATAATCACACATTCAAGTTTTTAAAGAAAAATCATTATTGACAGATTATCGACTTGTCCTTATATCAGTTTTGGTAATTTATGATTTTCGAGGTGTCATACACTGCTTTAATAGAGTTGCTATTTTAGCGTCTATTTTTAGGTCCAACCCAAGTTATATAGATCTAGTTGTATCCCACCACCTTTAACCTAGTTAAAACTCTTCTCCCTGTGTAGTTGTTTGCAACATAGCCTTCTTGTACCTCATCCCAAGAACCTAAAACTCAGCACAACCATAGCTATTGACCACAATGAACCTAATGTTCAACACTGGAGTCACATAAATAAGTTACCCCTTTGAGTTTACTTTCTTTCAACTAGCCAATCCACAACTCCAGTGGGAAAAGCTAATGCAAAACATACAGGGTCTTAAAAATATAACCTACTTCTCCCAACTTTCTTTCCACTCATTCTTCCCTTACATTGTGCCCCTGAAGTGTGTTCTCTTTTGGAAGATTATTTAAACACTCTGTGTGATTAGGCACTGTTAATTTTCTTTGTGTCATAGGCTGAATAATGCTCCCCACTCATCTTGGATGTGGATTGTAATCCCTGGATCCTGTAAATATGTTACCTACATGGCAAATTTATGTTGCATGTATGGTTATATTTCTTGAGATCCATCTTGGATTATTCTATTGGACCTGAAGTTATCACACGTGTTGTTATAAGAGGAAGGCAGAGGAATTATAGGGATACAGGATGTGATCTTGGAAGCAGAGGTCAGAGAGAAGGAGAAGGGGAGAGAGAAAGGGGGGAAAGGTTAGAGAGAGAGAAACGGGGGGGAGTGAGAGGGAGAGAGAGAGAGAGGCTACGCTTACATTGCTGGCTCTGCAGATGGAAGAAGGGACAATAAAATAAGGAATGTGTGTGACCTCTGAAGATAGAAAAGACAAAGAAACATGTTTTTCCTTTGGGACTGCAGTCCTGTCCACACCTTGATTTTAACCCAGTGAGACCCATTTTAGAGTTTAACCTCCAGACATTCGTAAAATAATACACTTGTTTCATTTTAAGCCATTTAAATTTGTGGTAGACCATGACCCAATATTTCATGAGTAGATCTTGACCAAATTTATACCTGGAGAACTCCTGGCCTTCTTCCAGTTAGGAAAGTGACCAAATTTATACCTGGAGAACTCCTGGCCTTCTTCCAGTTAGGAAAGTGAAACACCATTTCCTGTTATAGCTTTGTATCCACCCAAAATTATGTCCCTCTCAGATTTATGTGCTGCAGCCTTAACCCCCAGTGTGACTGTATTTGGAAATATGACATATAAAGAGATAATTAAGATTTTATGAGGTCATAAGTGTGGGGCATGGTACAATAGAATTAGTGTGTCTCTTTCCTATTACCATAAAAAGTAGTTGAGTCTAGGTACTTTATAGAGAATAAAGTTTATTTAACTCACAATTTTGGTGACTGGAAATTCAAGATTAGGCAACTCCATCAATTCTGTCTTGTGAAGGCCCCCTTGGCTATGTCACATCATGGCAGGTGGCATCATAGAGGAAGTGTTGCCAGAGGGAGAGATTACATAGTGAGACAGGAAGCTACATGGTGGGCTGGGCCAGTGCCGATCTTTTGCAACAAACCACTAAGGACTATATACATTTTTTCCAAGAGCAGTGCCTCCAGTGACCTCACCACCTCCCTCTAGGACCCTGTATTTAAGGGTTCCACCTTGCAGTATGACCACACTGAGGACCAAGGTCAAACCACATCCAAACCATAGTTGTGTCCTTATAAAAAGAGACACCAAGTCTCCCCTCACCCTGGTGGGCAGAAGTTAAGGAAAACCTATGTGAGGTGGTAGGAAGAAGACAATTGTTTACAAGATAGGAAGAATATCTTCTCTAGAAACCAAGTGGTCCAGAACTTTCATTTGGACTTTTAGACCTCAAAACCTAAGAAAAGGTAAATTGCTGTTACTTAAGATACTCAGTTAATATGGTATACTGCAATGGCAGACCAGGCAGACTAATACCAGAGCCATCATGAAATGGGTTCAGTATAGTCTGGTGCATGAATCCAGCCTTGGGCTTCTCTTAATGAAGTCTGAAAACAGTGGTGTCCACAGTCGTTCATTGACCCAGAGCAGCAGGCGCCTGACTTTCTTCCCATCTATGATCATTGCCCATAAAGCATAGACAGTTTGGTTTTTGAAGGCCCCCTGAAATTGACTCTACTTTACCCCACATGTCAATAATTTTTCTCAAGGATCACATTGAGGCCTGCAATGAAACCTTCCTCAAACCATCACGTTCCACCTAGGACACATTGATTGTGCCCATAGTTTCCATGATGCCCTGGGGTGCCAAGGAAGCTCAGAGTCCAGCTTGTGCTTGGTTTGGAGTAGATGTGGGCAGAGGAAAGCTGAGCTTGGATTAGAGAACTGCACCCTGACCTAGGTCTAGCTTCTAGTTGCCCAGGGCTAAGGATCTTTCGTATTTTAAAGACTGATGCTTCAGGGATGAGGCCTTGATTTTGTTAGTTTAACTGGTTTGTCTTAGAGTAGGAAGAAGAAGACAGAAAAAAAGGAAGAATAAGTAGGTAAGGAAAATAGGTAGAGATACAGGAGTAAAAGCACAGAGGCCTTCAAACTCCACAGCTCTGGGCTGGGAGGAAACACAGACACTTGTGCACTGTGACATCTAAACCATCTCATCAGTCTATGGTTTCTTCTTTGGCTGATGAGACAAATAAGTGCCCGACACAGAGCCACCATGCTCATCATGTAGATCAATGCCCACAGCCTTACTTTGGGGCCAAATAGCAGAGGAGAAGAATGCGTATGCAGAGAAAGCCCCTTAGAGCCTTGGCTCATTCTAGATTGTTTGTGAAGTTTTTATTAGCCCAGCATGTTTATCAAAAAGCAACACAATAGTCAGGCTGACATCATCTGGTGTTACTGAGAATGCTATAATTGTTTCCATTTTAAGTCAGGCCAAAGCATTATTTTACAATATTGCTTAATTGTTTCTTCCAGCAATCATCCATTCTGTACAAATGTCAAACAAATGCTCAAAATGAAGAAAATCAATATGTTAGGAAATAAATGAATTTATGGTAATAATAATAATAACCACTTCCCCACGGGCAGACTAAGTACAGAGGGTTCTGGATTTCTTCCAGGAGCCCAGGAATGTTTTTGCCATTCGTTTGCACAGTTGAGCTGGCCAGTTGCCATGACAGGGAGCTTTGTTTATTTGGTTTTCACTTTTCAGCATGAAATATACTCTTGTCTTGATTCCCTTGTCTCCGGGGCTCTATGAATGTTTCTAACTAGAGTCTTTTCTGCTCATTTGCAGAAAGACTGCCTCCCTAGGGCCTGGCTGGTACCTGGACACTCCACTGGGGACATGGGGTCTGTTTGGACCATAACTCTGCTTAGTCAGCTCATAAATCAGGAGAGTTTCTGAGTTAAAACCTCCCTGCAGTAGTAAGTTTTATGTGGGGATAACACTAATTTGGCTTTTGAACTAAGCGATTTTCTTGTAAACCTAACAGACAGCTTCATCCAGGGAATTTGTGTCTGGGCTTTGTCCTGCCTCATAACCACATTACCCTATTTGTGGGCACTTTGGCCTTTGTGTCTCCCAATCCTGATGGAAGATTGTTCCTGAAAGGTATGCATTGTTAGGGTTCAGATCAAGGATAAGGTTACAGTTCAAAATGGAATGGCCAGAGTTAAAAAGTTAAGATGTCACCCCCCCAAAATTGCACTCTCAGGCATCTTACACAAGAGAAATGAAAACGTGTGCTCACACAGAAAGCTACACATGAGTTTTCATGGCAGCTTCACCTATAATAGCCCTAAACTTGAAGCACTCTAGCTGCCCTTCAACCAGAGAATGGCAAAACACACTGTAGTACATTCGTATCACATGATGGTATGCAGCAATGCAAAGAAGCAGACTATCGATGCACGTGACCCCCTAACAAATCACCAGAGGATTATTCTGTGTGAAAATGTCGATCCCCACAAGTTATATATTACGTGGCTCCATTTATCTAACATTCTTGAAGTGACAAAATTGAGAACAGCTGAGCATTTAGTAGAGGTTTGGGAAGAAATGAGGGGGAGGGAAGTGTCCATGGCTATAAAAGGGAGGCCTGGCCAGGTTTGTATGTGATGGAGATGCTCATTATCTTGACTGCATAAGCATCACTCTCCTGCTTGTTATTATATGTAGCTTTACAAGATGTTGCTGTAGGCAGAACTGGGTAAAGGGTACAGGGAACTGTTCTTTATTCTCACAACTGCGTGTGAATCTATAATTATTGCACAATGAAAATTTTTAGTTTTAAAAAATAGGAGCCAAGCATGGTGACGCACACCTATAATCTCAGTATTTTGGGAGACTGAGGCAGGAGGATCACAGGCTTGAGCCCAACCTGGCCAACTTAGTAAGACCTTGTCTAAAGCAATAAAATAGGGTTTACAGAGAAGGTGACATGTGAACTAAAATTTAGAAAATTATGAAAGAGACAGCCAAGCATGTATCTGGGAGCCAGGGCTCTTGGCAGATGCTCCACAGTGGTAGCTCACTTGGCAGCCTCAGGGGCACAAAGGATGTCACTGCAAGGGCACAGAAGAGGTATCGGAGAGATGGCTGGGGCTCAAGTAGGCCTGGTAAGACACCAGGCTTCCACTTTCAGTGAGCTGGGGGCCACGGCTGTGCCGCGTAGCAGAGTGAAGCGGGCTGACTCCTGTTCTGGCTGGCTGAGTGGGTATCAGACCAAAGGGGCCAGGGTCAACAGGGGGCCTCTAAATATCCGGTCAGCCTCTAAATATCCCCACCACACCAGCAGTCTGGCATCTGCCTGACTCTGCCTGGGACTCTCCTGGGTGTTATACATTTAGCTCTTTGGTAAGGCATGCCAGGACTTCATGAAGAAGCGCTGATCTGCAAAGCCAGGCATCTATACTGGTGAGAGGACAGCACAGCTGAGCATGAGAATCTCAAAGTGAAGACAAAAACCCACAGAGAGGGACCTTAAGCTGCAGCTTACTTATAAGCCTCAGAACCAGCAAGATGCAAGTCTGAAAGCCTAGTTGTTAAGGCAGTGGTCACCTTGATGGTGTCCCAAGTGTCTGCATGCATGTCAGTGAGCCTTTACAAGTCAGAATGGATTCTGCAGGAACTGAGCTCTGAACATGTGCTGGGAGTTGGTGGTCAGTGTCAGGGCTACATTAGAAGATAAAGTTGGTGTTGCTGTCACAGCCAAACAGCTCACTGTGACAAGTAAGTAAACAAGTAAAATGCTGAGAAATCACAGTGGATGTTATACAATAACCAAAGAATATGCTGAGGAGGATGTGTATGGGGCCAGAGATAATAATACTTCCTTAAATCAGAAATGTAGCTCCGAAGCTGAGGTACAAAGTAGGAGGAGTGGGGTAGAGTTCCCAGCTGAGCATGTACCTGTGCAAGGTCCCAAATAGAGGAAAGAGGTCAGATGGAGTCCAGAGATGTAGTCACTGGCTACCATCCTTACCTGGCCTCTCCCAAGGACACTTCTGTGCATCCAGGGTGGCAGCTTCACACTCCTGCCATTTCTCTCACACAGTCACAGACTCGGGCCTGCTGAATTCTTCACTAGTGTCAAAGAAACAATGGCAATTTCACAGTATGAATTTGCCTTCTGTGGGTGTGACAAATCATGGGAAATATGAAATCCAAACCTGTTAAATGCACCTGATCCCAAAGTTTCTGCTCCACACATAACAGGATCCTGTAGCCCAGGAGAGGAGGACATGCAGGTGGGCTGCTGTCCCAGGAAGCAGGCATGGGAACCATGAGGCTTCTTTGGATGCAGAGAAGATTGAATAAAGAGACTTTGACAAAATACACATTCCCCATTTATGTTTTCCAGCACTGCCCTAACAAAGCACCACAAAGTGTGTGGCTTAAAATGATGAAAATGTGTTGTCCCACTGTTCTGGAGGCTAGACCTCCAAAATCAAGGTAGTAGCTAGGCACAGGCTTCCTGAAATTTCTAGGGGAGAATCTTTTCTTGATTCTCCTAGATTCTGGTAGCCCCAGATGTTCCTTGGCTTCTGATTACATCATTTTAATCGCTGCCTCCATCTTTACACTCTCTGCCCTCTGTGTCTGCGTATTTCTTTGCCTTCATACCATCCTCCCTTTTTACCAGTCACACTGGAGTAGGACCCACCCTAATGACCTCATCTTGATTACTTACATCTTTGATGACCCTGTTTTCAAATAAGCTTGCATTCTGAAGTACCAAGGGTTAGGATTTCAACAGATCTTTTTGGGTGACACAGTTCATCCTATAACCATGCCATGCTAGGAAAGAAACAGTAATGAGAGAGGACTGGGCAATTTTCATTTTGTGGGATCAAGTGGCAAACATTGCACAGAGAGGCCATTCTGAGCTCATGTCCACACCCTGAGTCTGCTGACTCTGAATCACTCCCACTAATACCTTTGAAAACATGCTTTTCTCTGTGAGCTTTGGTTACTGACTTCAAATAAAAATTATTGTATGTACCTAAAGATTAGGGCACTTTTTGTTAATGGTACAATCCCTTGTCCAGGCCTGAATGACTAGTCTTCACCCCACCCCCGCCCCATGGCCAACATGCCTTCCGATGGAAAAGTAAATTAGGTAAGGTCAGACCAGATCATAGAAGATTCAAGGAGCCAGGAGGAGCCCCACTCAGTGGGGGAGGTAGTAGGGAACTATCCAGGTCCCAAGCAGGAGAATGGTGTGTGAAACACAGAGTCACCCGCAGGAGGCAGGACAAGGTGAAGGTAGCAAATCAAGAGGCATCTGAAAGCGAAGTGGAAGTAAAAGGCCCAGCAACTGGGAAGGATCAGGATGGGGGAGCAAACAGATAATGAGCCGTGGAGCTTTCCTTTGGGAGACAGTGAAACATAGGGAAAGTTGGGCTGGTCTGTGATGAAAACTGGAACATGCAGAGCAAACAAGAAAGGAAAGCTTCAAGTAGAAGGGAAACTAAATGGCTTGAGACTTGTGTGGTGGCTCTTATTCTTACAAGGCCTTCTGCTCTAGATAGTCACTTCGTCCTCTTCCAAGATGGCTCTTTCCTTGCTTCTAGGGTTCTGAGATATCTCTCTCTCTAGAGCTAGATGCTGTAGTCTTTCATTATACCAGGAGCAAAAGGAATGCTCTAGAAGGGAGGAGTGGGTTTAAAGGACCCATAGGAAGTGATCTGGATGGGAGTTTGAAATAAGCACAGTCCTGACCTCAGGCAGAGTTCCACCTTCTCCTAGTGCCCCAGACATTACAGCTATGGTGGAACCCATTTGAATTAAATATCTGAATATAAATCAAATTTATATATTTAATTTAATACACACATACCCAAAGTCCTTCGGACCTCTTTTAGGATACCAGACAAATATTCATGCCAAGTATCAATAACAATGAATTTGGAATTCTTTAATCAACGCTCCAGTTTATATGCTTGGTTGCTACATTACATGCTTGAAATGGTTTTCTACTGTGAAAATATGGAACTCTTGTAACTCAAATAAGTAGATTTTTCAAAGCAAAGATTTGCAGTCCTAAGTATTATCTTATAATGCCTTTTGAAAAAGTTTTTCTGACCATAAAATGTCAGAGTCACACTACTGTGAACTGCAGTTTTTCTAAATTTAGCTTTAATTATTCATATCTACATTAATAAAATGCCATGCTTTAAAAGAATAAATGTATGTAGGTAAGGCTCCCAATTATGCATTGTCAAATTGAGCTCAAGGCTCCTAATTATGAAAGAGTAACAATGTCAACAAATCTTCTCTCCAAAACAGGTAAAAAACAGGACATAATTGTCTAACACAATATTTGAGACTGGAAATTGTATATATACAGCTTTCTATAAAATACTTAATGATATACATTTTCTTCTATTATTTCTGTAAGCAGCATCATTTTAAAGTGTATCACATATGTGGATACAGTAATATATGACAACAGCACAAAAGGAGGACAGGATGGTATATTTTACCAAGTTGAGTTAGTTTTAACTTGTAATACATCATGACTATTTAAATTTTTAAAATTATTTTTAGTCTTTTTGAGACAATATCTTGCTATGTGGTTCAAGATGGCCTTGAACTCACTAAGTAATCCAGACTGGCCTCAAACTTGTGGCAATTCTCCTGTCTCAGCCTCCAACAGGTTGGGATTATAGGTGTGCACCATCATGCTGGGCTACCTTGTGATACTTAAAGTGTGTATGGTAAAGTCCCAAGCAGATGTCTGAGAGAGTAACTCTAAATTATCATTTGAAAATTAACCAAGGAATTAAAGTACTATACAAAATTATTTGCTTAATACAAGGGAGTAAAGGGAGAACAGAGGAACAAAAAAAAAATCAAGCATTTACAAAACACAGGACAAAATAATATGCATAAATCCAACCATTTTAATAGTTATATTAAATGTAAATGGAATAAATATTCCCATCAAAAGTCAGAAACTGATCTGGAAAAAAAACAAATGCAATTATATGTAGTTTTTTTGTCTTTTTTTTTTTTTTGGTACCGGGAATGGAACTCACAACCTTGTTCTTGCAATTTGATGGTAAGCAAACAACTCAATTTAAAAATAGGAAAATATTTTATAAGTTTTTCACCAAAAATGATACTGAAATGACTAATAAGTATTCAAAAGCTTGTTTGCACAAAGCCTTGTACTTGAATATGCACAGTGTCTGGGCTGTGGGGGGAGTGCAGGGAGTGTCCCATTATGCTTGGATAGATCTGTGATATACAGACCAAATCTCTCCTGAGTGTTCAGTAATGATCATCAGAACAACACTAGTGTATAACTCATTCGCTCCTCATAGGTAACCAAGGCATTCTACCTCAGTTCAGGCTCTGTTGTTTTCAAGACAAACTGATGACCACCATATTATCCAAGCCTCACTGACACAGTGGGCAAAACCCTCCCCAAGACTGGTTTCCCCCTGGCCACCTCATTACCTTTCCCCTCCAAATCACCTAGTCGTGTTGTCACCTCCCTCCCACAGCCTAAAATGATCCCAAGTAGCAATGATCAAGCTACGTGCCTGTCATTACTAACTTGACAGTATATATAAGACTGGGCACTTCTACTTTTCTCATCTTTGACTCTTTAAATAAAAAGACAGGCCTTATCACCCTGTCCTGTCATATAAAGAAAAGAATGGAGAGAGAAGTAAGAACATTTACCATGACATTTACCAAGTCCATAGCTGGTACTTGTAAAAACCAGTGCAAAACCACAGTAGTCAAGGAGGAGGGGGGGAAGTGTGGTTTTCTGAGCTTTGCTGAAAAGAAGGAATTTCTCTCGTGGGACAGCTTGTTGGAAATGGAAGGAGCTGAAGTTCAGACATGTGATTCTCATTACCAGCTACATCCTTTCAGACAGAAGGCAGAAATAATTGGATCCATTTCCATTTTAATTACAACTTTTTGACTTTAAAGAAATGGCCAGTGGAAATCTGCAAGCTACCACAAACAATTCCATTTCAAATTCCTCGGATTTCAATGTGGCCTGGATTTCCTTCAGCAAGACTGAGGCCACTCTCCACAATTGCTGTTTGTTGTTGTTACAGAGCTAAAGATTTCCCCAAACAAAGGTGAACTGATCTGTCTCTCTTCCTCTCCAGGCCTCTGCACAACACCCTACTTTTCCTTTTGAAGTAAGGCGAGAGACTTTTTATATTTTGCCAAACTTTTGTCCCCCAAAATAATAGGAACGAAGGAAGCCTGCTTTGACGAATGACAACACAGTGCAAGCACATAGTGCTTCCTTTCTGTTGCCCCTTCGATGTTCAGAGTACTCCCCCACCCCTCTAGGACTCTAGCAATTGTAGATCCTGAGAAATACTTCAGGTTGGAGCACAGGCTCCTACCAAAAGGTGCAACACTGTGAGCCACACAGAGCTGAACTTTGCTGGAGCCATTTCTACTCACTTTCTTCTCATTAGACTCTAACTCAAAGACTTGGAAGGGAATCATGGCAAGATAAATACTCTCCGGTGCCCAAGACAAGAGATAAACTACCCAAGGCCTCCCCAAGAGGATTACCCATCCCAAAACCCAGAAAGAGGGATCTGAAAGGAACCCCAGTTCCCCGTACCATCTCTGACATCAGTTAGCTCCAGACTAGTGGTTTGTTGAATGTGAGTGTAAAGAACAAAGGCTGGACTAGTCTTACTTTGGAAGCTTAGTGAATAAAGTGCACAATCCATGTGGCAGCCACAGATTTCTGTTTTACATTAAAGTTCAGATAAAACTGTTAGGGGAGTGCTCCAGTGCTTTGCTGGCTTTAATTTGCCCCACTTAAATGTTTTACCCAAATTCACTATTCAGTAATTCAACAATTCTTTAAAAGCCATGTAAGTGTGGAAGTGAAACAGTGATTGGTTTGTTGGTTCCTTTATACACATAGGCAAATAAATGTGGATACACAAACATACACATCAAGGCGTATGACTAGGAAAACACTGCTATTAAAGCTAAACAGCATGATTGCACTGCATGAATCACAGAATTTTAGAATACAAAAAATATATGAGTGAGAAACAAAGTAGTAGTATTTGGAAATGGTCCCTTAATATCAAAAGTTTTTTGCCAGTGCAAAATAAGCAGATGATATGTGTGTGTGCGTGTATGTGTGTGTGGGTGGAGGGGGTGTGTGGGCAATTTTTGGCAATCAATTCTCTGTGAGGAAGTTTGGCTTGAAGATAAACCTTGATTTCCAAAAGGCATTTCATGTCTATAAATGATGCCCAGGAGATAGTTATGAGTCAACTAACAAAGGTGCTTATTTTTGATATGTTTTCTCCCATCCCCTAATAAATCTCAGCAAATTAAGTTTGACACCTCCTAATGTTTCAGAAGAGGAAGGAAGTTGAAGTGATAAAATATCTTGCACAAAAAAATGTTTTTTTTCTAAAGTTTATACTCTTGTTCAGAATAAGCATGATTCACATCCAAGCCAACATGACCTTTTGGAACTGGCCCCCAGAACAGGGAGTGTTGGGGTCCCTGCTTTCTTCCTGACAGCTATACTCTGTCTCTCTGAGACCCTGGACCTTCCTGGAAAAGGTCTCCCAGAAGTGAGAGCCGGCAACCTCACTGGATGGACCAGAGGCGAGTAGTCATCACTGGTTTATGTTCCTGTAATCTAAAAAAGTTCCAGTGATGTTGCTTCATTGAAGACCTGTGCAGCACAACTGTGTCTCTGTTCAGAGAGAGGAAAACAGGGCCTTATGATGGTCCCTGCCACCCAAATACTGAGTTTAGCCTGGGCTAGGCATCATGGAAAGAAGTTTCTCAGTTTTCCATGCATCTTTCTCATGAGGAGTTCATTATTTCTTTTTTCTTTTCCAGGATAGGAATAGTAGGAGACTTTCTCCCGAAGCTTCTTATACAGAGCTCTAATCCTTTCTCTGATGTTTTTTCAGATTCTGTTATTGTATTTTGTTCTTCCCAGCTTCTGCCCCTAACAAACATGAATAGTTTAGGAGAGTCCCAGGGCAAGTGGCTCCTCAAAGAAGTCATGTCCTAATCACCGGAACCTATGATGGTATTAGGTTTTATGACAAAACGGAATTAAGATTAGAGATGAAATTAAGGTTGCTGGTGACCTGACCTTAAAATAGAGGAGATTAAACTGAGCCTGAGGCACATGCCTATAATTCCTCAGTCTGGGAGACTGAGGTAGAAGAATTGAGATAGGAGGATCAAAAATTTGAGGCCAGCATAGGCAATCCAGTGACTTAGCACTGCCTCAAAATTTAAAAAGACTGGGGATGTAGTTCAGTGTGCAGGCCCTGAGTTTAATACCCAGTCCTACACACACATGAAGAGACTGTCCTAGATTTTCTAAGTAGTCCTAATGTAGTATTGTGTTAAGTGGGAAAGGGAAGGAGAAGAGTCAGAGAGGAACTTAGAACCCTAAAAACAAGTGGTGAGAGTGATGCATCACACTGACTCCAAAGATGGGGGAAGTGACCACTAGTCCAGGAGTGTGGGCAGCCTTAGAAATGACAGAAAACAAGAAGATTCTTTTTTTTTCCTGTGATAACTATTATAACTAAATTATTTTGAATTATTTTGAAGAGAACAAGGAGTCACCAAGAACCAAGCCCTCCCTGTGAATCAGTGCCATGAGCATTCTGGCTGGGAACAGCCAGACCCCAGCCCCTTGTGGCATATGGACTGGGAAACAGGAAAAGCCAACCCCCACCCTCACCCCCACAAGCATCCAGTTGATCTGGAGAAACACAGGCTGTGATGATGGGTATTGAGGTGAAATGCAATCTGATGCTTGTGGTGTTTGGTGTTTCACTGCCTTTGTGGGTCCAGGGCTAGTGGTCTGATCATCTATTTGGAGGATAACACTATGCAGTGTGGCCTTTGTGGGGATCTCCTTTTGAGAGTAGTGACCATTGTTGATTTCCTATTGTCTTGTTTTGAAGTTCTGTGTCATTTTCATTGTTTTGGTGGGTTGGGTTTTATTCTGTTTTGTTTTGTTTTGTTTGATTTTGTTATATCGGATGGCATGGGCAGCTATTTCGAGGATGGCAAGATATATTATGGTAGCCATTTTGGATTTGCTATTGTCTTGTTTTGAAGTCCTGTATTGCATTCATTGTTTGTTTTTGTTGGTTCTACTCTGTTCCATTTTATTTGGTTTTCACTATGTCTGAGGGTATCTGCAGCTGTTTTGAAGATGGCAGGAGATGTTGTGGTGATCATTGTGGATATCCTGTTGTTTTGAAGTCCTGTGTCATTTGCACTGGTTTGTTTTTGTTGGCTTTTTTCTGTTTTATTTTATTTGGTTCTGTTCTCCTTAAAAGAAAAATTTTTTAAATAAATTATTTTGAACAGCCAGCTGGAAAAAACAGATATAAACCCCACAAAGGTATACTGTCCTAATGTATCAAGTTCTCAATTTATTTTTTTTATTTTAAACAGAAAAAAAATCACAGAAAAATTAGAAAGCAATCAAGTAAACAAACAAAAAAGCAACAAAAGCCAAACAATAACAACAACAAAACAGTGATATAAGATTTTAAAATAAGATGATAGGAATTTAACAATGGTTGTTTTGTTACATATTGTTTATTATCTTCAAAATAGTTTGCCAGGTAACCAGATACAGGCATGCAAAATTGATCCTCCTAAAAGGACGTAGATTTTGACCCATTTAGACTGATTTTTGGATTGTGATCTCCAAAGCCATGAGACTATGAATTGTTTTATGGAATTAAATTTGTGGTTATGTGCTAAAGCAGCATTAGGAAACAAGACAGGATTGAACAGTTGACTACGCTAAAATTAAAATGTCTGCAGCCTTTTCAGATAAATATTTTGGCTTTGTTGACAGAATTCGTTCCCTTGGGGTTTTAGGACTTAGATTCTCATGCTGTTGTTGACTGTAAATTGAGGGTTCTTGTCAGTTTCTACAGACTATCCCATCCCTTGGCTTGTGGTCCCTCTTCTTTAATCCTCAAAGCCAGCAAGAGTGGGCTGAAGCCATCTCACATGTTCAGTCTTTTTTTCTTTCCTCCCTCTAATCTAGCTAGAAAATGGTCTCTGCCTATTATGGTTTGTATCTAAATGTCTCTCAAGTGCAGTGTCCTAAAGGCTTGACTTCCAGCTGCTGAGATTTTGGAAAGTGATTGAACTATGAGGGCTCCACCTTTATCAGTGGACTAATTATTGATAGAGTCATAACTTGTAGCATTATTGGAAAGTGATGGAAACTTAAAGAGGTGGGTCCCATTTGAAGGGCTTGGGACACAGGAAATGCCCTGGGAGACTGTATCTTGTGCCTGATCCTTGAGCTAAGAGAATAAAATGTTTTTTAAAAGACTTGAGCAAACATCATTGAAATTTTTCCAAGTTTTTGCAAACTATGAATATACAGAACCAAGGAACTCAGTGAACCTTAAGCAGCAGAAACTGCATCAAGGCACATAGTAAGCAAATTACCTAAAACCATCGGTGAGAATATCTTAAAAGCAGCTGAGGTGGAGTGAGGGAATGAGAGTGTATTATTTACAAAGAGACAAAGGTAATAACAATGGATTTCTCCCTGAAAACAATATAACAAAGGAGACAGGCAGCAACATCGTAAAGTATCAACCTTGAATTCTACATCCAGTGAAAGTAACATCCATAATTGAAGACAGAAAGATGTTTTCTGACATACAAAACTGAAAGAATTCATCTAATCAATCACTATAAAAAATAAAGAACATCCTTCAGGTACAAAATGTCAGAAGGAAACCTGTATCTAGACAAAGAAATAGAGAAAACAGAAAATGCTAACTACAAGAATAAAGAATAAATATATATGATTTTTTCTTATTGCTTCAGTATGCTTAAAAATAATTATTTAATAGAAGTATTAACATTATATTTGGGGGGTTATAGCAAATATATAAAAGATTTGCTATAACTTATAATACTAATAAATATTACTATGGCATAAATACTAATATGGAAATGTAAGTGTTATAACAATGTCATGCTACATGTAAAGTGACAGTATCATTTGAAGATAGATTATAATAAGCTAAAGATGTTTAACAAAACCTAAAGTAACTACTGGAAATTAGAGAAGATTTATAAACTAGAAGATGTGGCAATGAAAATAACGCAAAATAAGACACAGAGAAGAAAAGCCCTAAATTAATGAACAGAGCATCAGTGATGCGTGAAATAACTTTAAGTGACCAAAAGAATATCTAATTAGGGCTTCTGAGAGAAGGAACAGAATTGGTAATTAGAAAAATATATAAAAATAATAGTCAAAACTGTTAACTTTAATGAAAAGTGTAGCTCGGCAAATGTAATAAACTCAATAAAACTCATGCACAAAAAGAAGAAGAAAATATACCAACGTGTATCATAATCAGATTTCTTAAAACCAATGATAAAAGAGAAAACCTTAAAAGTAGCTGAGGGAAGGAAGGAAGGAAGGGCTGAGAATGAAAGCAAATTTCTCACTGGGAAAAAATTCAAAGGGAGGAGACAGTGTGACACAATCTTTAAAGTATGGCAGGGTGGGGGGATCTGTCAACCTAAAATTCTTCACTCAACCAAATGTCTTTTTATCCCATCACCAGTTGATGGGCATTTGCAAAATATCATTTTTTAGAAAGGCAGAATAAAACTTTCTCCAGATAAACCAAAACTGAAAAAATCCATCAGCAGCGGAGTCATTTTATAAAAAAAATGTTTAAGAAAATCCACCAGGTAGATGGACAATGATACCAGGCAGAAAACTGGATTTATTCATAGAAATGAGAAGCAGCAACAGTAACTGTATGGACAAATAGCAAAAGTCTTTAAATCTCATTTCAAGATAATGGAATGTTAAAGCAAAAGTAATAACGATATATTGTAAGTTTTACAAGTAAAATATGTGACAATAGCACAAAGGCCTAGAGGGAGAAATGCAAGTGTAATATTCTGAGATTTTTGAGGTAGTATAATCCCATTTGATACATTACAGATGTATACGATAACCCCAAAGCAAGCAATAAAATAATATGACAGCTATAGCTGGTAAGGCAACAAATAAGATAAGATAAACTATAAAAAATAACCAACACCAAGAAGGCAGGAAAAAGAGGAAAAGAAACAAAGAACAGATGGAACATATGGAAAACAAATATGAAGGTGAGAGATTTAAACACAAGCATATTAACAATCATTTTAAATGTAAATGTTCAGATTGGGAAAATAAAGCAAGGCTCAACTATATACTGTATATAAGAAATGCAATTTAAATACAAACACATGGCAGGGGCTGGGGCGTAGCTGGGTGGCAGAACACTTGCTTAGCTTGTGTAAGGCTCTAGTTTCTATCCCCACCAGCACATACATAATACATGCATGACACATGTGCATGAAAACACATGTAATTCTCTATCTCCAAGTAAGCAATAAAAAAGGGCAAATTGCATTGCCAGTTAATTGTGAAGGAGTACTGTACAATGCACAGTGTTAAAACAGTGGATATTAGCACAAGAACAGACAAATAGGCCAGTAGTATCTAGGTCCGTGGTGGCGAAACTATAGCACTTGTGCCACAGCAGGCATTGTATTATTGAAATCCGTGTTATTTTTTCTTTTAAGATGAAAGATGTTAATATATGAGTGTTTGGGTTTTTGTAAACTTAGACCTCGGTATTCAGGTTTAATTGCAATATAAGCACTTTGCAATTGGGTTGCGTTTTGGGTACTCAGTCTCTAAAAGGTTTGCCATCACTGATCCAGGTGTTTTAAAAAAATGTTCCTACATCAGCGAGGAAAGAGAGCATTGCTTAATAAATGGCACTGAGAACACTGGTTTTCCACATGGATAAAAATAAAGCAGATCTTCACACTGCATGTAACTGAGAAGCCCAGTGGGGTTGAAAAACTAAATATTAAAGATAAAATTTAAAAGATAAACAAAAATATTGGGGAATATTTATAGAATTGTATGTGATAGGGATTGCCCATCCCTAAAAAAAAACCTAACCATAAACCAAAAGGATATGTGACTTGAGCACATCAAATTTATGGATTTCCATTTCATAAAAGACTCAATAGGCTAAATTATGAGACATCTGACAGAGGAGAGAAGATAATGATGACAAGCTTAATACCTGGATCCTGCATTATCCAACATGGCATCTTCTAGTCACTCATTGCTAGTTGTTTTTAAGTTTTAATTAATTAAAATTAAAAAATTAGTTCCTAACTTGCACTAGCCACATTTCAAGTTCTCAGTAGCTGCACATGTTCAGTGTTTACTATTTTGGACAACAAAAACATGGGACATTTCCATATTTTATGTTTTAGTTACTTTTCTCATTGCTGAGACAAAATGTCCAACACCTAAAGTTAAAAGGGGAAAGGTTTATTTAGCTCACTGTTTGTAGAGGTTTCAGTCCATAATCGGCTAACTCCAAGGCAGAGAGCATATAGCAGAGGGGTTACAGTTCATGGCAGCAGAAGACAGCAAAAGCAACAAGAGGGAAGGAGGAAGACAAGCTTCTCTCGGTGTCCCGAATTGTATTCAGTGTACCAGGACTAGGGTGGTGCCAACCTAATTAGTGGACTGATGCAGCAATCGCCCACCCTTAATCCCAACATTGTACTATGAATCAGTCATACACTCTAGATTCAGCCACCTTCAAAAAAAGCTTGTCCTCCCTGACTGCAGGAGGCTTTGCGGAAACATAAACCATAACATTTCACAAAGTTTTATTGAATAACAGAGCTCTCAGATACACAGGAAAATTTCATAAAACAACAAAGATTTGGTAGTAAACTTAGCAGAAAAGTGGACAAAGAATATAATGAAGGCAAGCCCAAATGACTAATAAATACATGAAGAGATGCTCATTTCATTTGTAGTAATGATTAAAATGTCTCCTTATAATTATCTGACTAACTAAAAGTTGAAAGAAAGCTTGTAAGAAATGGAAACTTCGTGCTTCAATAGTGGAAGTGAGGATTGGTGAAAGTAACCTGACACTATCTAGTGCAACTGAATGTGTACATACATCTGGGCACTGAAGTCCTTTTATGTGTGGTTGCCAGTACAGTTGCACATTCAACACAGCAGTTAGAAGCAGAGCTCTTTGTCAAAAACATAGCAGAAATGTTAAATTAGCAAAAGTTAAAGGTGAAGAATCTTAAAGAAAATACATAATATCAATGAAAGAGAAAGATTGGGGAAATTAGAGTTTCAGTTCAGTTACTCAAATTATGGAATCCAAAAAGCACAGTGACCTTGATATAATTTAAAACATTCATTAATAGCACTGTAGAATTTTTAAGATTCATGAATTATGCAATTGTGCACACCAGATATATGAGAGGAGATGAGGAAAATGTGGTGGAATTCACGTGGGTTGATGAAGCAGTGTATGTGGAGGATTTGCCCTTAAGGGGACAGAAAGAGGAAGGTTAGCTGCAAAGGCAACATGTTGCTTATCATGAGAGAAAATAAATCAAAAGGTCAGTCATGTGGAAGCAACTTGGAAGAGGAAGTGCTTCATTTTCTTTTTTCTCTGATCAATGGTCTCTCACTGGCTCCAGAGGAATAAATGAAAATCGAAATGAGGGTCACTGCAATTATATTCTTGTAAAATGGTGATTCAATAATATATCCTCTCAAGGGAATAAATGTAGTGAAGGCTGAACCTGGCATTTATCTAAATTTCATTTAAAGAAGCAGGAGCTGGCATGATTTGTAACTGTATCAGGAAAATGTAAGCATGACTTTGACTTGGTGGAATCTTACCAGGGTACAAAGCAGGGATGCTCCATAAACAACTTCAATATTTCCATCTCCTGTGAACTGAGATCCTTTACCATCTCACTCTTACTGATCTTTTGCATTCTCAATTTTTGACACACTCATAGTAATGGGGGCTGTTTCACCCAAACAGACTTAGTCAATATTCCAATCATAGACCTTGCAATTTCCTAAGCACCTGCCTGAAAAATGTCACTTGTCAATGCCTCTTTAAAGGCTGATTAACTTTTATTCATTTCCTGTAACCTTTTTATATCCTGTCCAGTCCAAAGTGAATGTTCACATTTAGGAATTGATGGAGGACTTGTTGTTTACAACATTCATTGCCTGATTTTTTTTAATCATTTTGAATATATCATTTCATTGTCTGCCATATTCCATTGTTTCTGCGGACAGGTCAGATACAAACTTACAGCTTAATTTTGGTAGTAAATTTTTGAAAATTCTCAATTAAACTCTTCAAATATTGTTTCTGTCCAACTTACCTTCTCTTCTTCTTTTAGACTTCTGTTATTTCTTTGTTTCTTAACTTCATGTCTTTTTTAGCTCTTACTATTTATATTTTACAGGTCTTTTAATTCATCAAAATTTAATTAATTCAGTCTTCAGTTGTTTATTGTTTTAAACTTGTTGACTGAGTTACCCAGTTTTTATGATTGTATTTATTTATAGCTTTGAAGTTCTCATTGATGTTTTTCAAATCTCATTTTTCATCTCTCCATAATTTTTCTTCTTTCAGCATAGTTATTTTAAAGTGTGAGACTGTTCTTTAGATTTTCTGTGGGTCTGCTGGTTTTTGTCAGTTCTCAATTGGGTGGTTTTATTGCCTTGTGTGTCTGACTAGTTATCTTTTTTTTTTTCAAATAAAATCCACAAAACACAAAAGTAATCTTTTTACAATGAGTGAATCAGCAGCATTTAGCACATCACAAAGTTGTGTAACCACTGCCTCCCTGTAATTTCAAAATATTGCCATCAACCCAAAAGAAAACACTGTATCCATTAAGTAGTCACTTCCGACCCCCATCCCCCACAGCCCCTAGAAACTACCAGTATACATTGTGGTTTTTATTTTATGTATTTAAACTTAAAGTAGATTTCTTCTAGGCAGCATGCAATTGTTTTGTTTGGGTCCCTCTACTCCCATACTGTTGCCTAAAATTTCCCAAACAATAATCTAGGGAGACCAATTTGATTTTTTAAAAGATTATTGTTCTTTGTTGCATGGAGTCCAGGGTTTTGCAAACCATTGTTTCCAATATTTTGCCCATTTTTCTTCTTTGGTTGTTTCAGGTAGGAGAGTAAATACAATCTCAGTGACTTCACCTTATTCTTTAAAAACATAATTAAAGAGTTTTGATGTAGCTGTTAAATTAATTCTATTCTAATTAATTCAACTTTCAGTTTACTACTTTTTTTTTTCCTTTAAGGCCTTGTAGCATGTGATCACTTTTCAACCAAGACATTGACCATTCTGGATATAAGCTTCATGGTATCTTATGTCACATAAAACATGCCCACTTCTTCCAGGTTAACCTTCTTTGCCTATAATCAGCAAGTTCCAGCCTCCAGACCCTTTCCCCCAGGATCTGACAAGAATAGCACCTTTATGAGCTGCTGGCAGTGTCCTTATTCATTAGATGCACTTGGCAATAGCTGATCTTGCTCCTAAAACTATCCATCCCCACTCCCACGCACCAGGTATCCACACATCCATCCCTATTCCCACCCACTAAGTGTCCACAGGAGCCCTAAGCTCTATGGAAACCCCTGTTAGAGCCCTGGAGGTTTTTGAAAACTCATTTTAAAACCCAGCCTAGTTAACTTTTAGGTGTTTATAGATTTCTGAATACAGTCTACATTACGCAAAGATATTCTGAGTTGAGTTCTTCCTCTCTTTTGCCACAGTATATAGTACTTCTAAATGCTGTAGTTGCTCACTGCTACCCAGCTCAGACTCCGGGGTGTGTACTTTGAAAGCTACTGGTGCTGTAGTGCACATGTGACTGGTGACATCTGCCATCTTATTAGATAGAAGCAGACACCTGTGTGAGTTCCTCCTTAGAGACGAACTAGATTTTCACACTGGCCCTAGCATGCTACGATGAAGAAGCATTTAAACATAAAGCAAGATTTCTATCATGCTCAACCTTGCTCATCAACAAACTCCCTCCCTGCAGTTATTGCTCCATCTCTCTCTGCTCTTTCTCAGTCCTTAAAAGAACTGTCTGCACTTGCTCCTTCATGCCTGGCCCAATGTGTTCTCGCTTTGACACTCCACACCCAGCCTCCAGGAGTGAATCTTACCAACCCTGCAATCTCCCTTCAGGTCTCATCCTGCTTGCATGGACCAGATACTGCAGACCCACTCCCTTTCTTTCCTAGTTTTCTGCCACTCCCCTGCTCTTTCTGTCCCCTCCCTGTTTGGTTGCTAGTCCTGAGGGTTTGTTCCTGCTCTCTTTTCTTCCAGGAGAACTCATGAAGCTTTGATGACTTCTCACCTGATGGGAATGGAGATGCAAAAGACTGTAATCAAGGAAATGTGCCAGGATTGTGTTCATCCCTGAGAGGATTGCTGGAAAGGAAAATTTAAGTCAGCTCAAAGAGAACTGAACTCTAAGGATGCTGCTTCTAGGTGTGGCATTTAAATGCTGACAAATCAACAGGACTTGGGTTTCCAGAACACGAAATTTTAAATATGCATGGCAAGAGGTCCCCACAGATAAGTTATTATCACATCTGACATTTGTGCAAACAGACAGCAATGCATCAACCTGGGATGCTGAATAAGATTTCATTGTCTCATGTTGTAAGAAGAGTACAACTTCAACGTGTCAACACTTCTTCCCCACCATGGTAAGAGAACCATCCAGATGTGTCCATTCCCACTGGCTTTATTTACATGTATGATGTATAAACAGAAGACACTACCTTTTAAAGGCTGCTGGTCTAAATACCAGGACCTAGTAGCTGTAGTTTCATCCAATTGCCATGCTAAGGTTGGAAATTTCCCTTTCTACTGAGACTCAACATCCTTCCTGGCTGAGCTTGAAGTTGTCTTTGCCAGAAGTCTTTGTCATCCTTTTCTTGCTCTTTTGCAAACATTTGGGTGCTCACACTTCATTCATTCTCCTGCAATTCATGTAACTTGTCAGCAAACCTTCCTTTTTCAGCTTTTCTCTGGGTGCTTTTTCCCCTAGTATTGGGGATTCCAAGTTGAGCTCATCTGCAATCCCTCCCCCACATTTGTCAGCTAGGGTCTTGGTAAATCGCCCAGGCAGGGCTCAAATTTATGATCTTCCTGCCTCATCCTCTTAGAGTCCTGGGATGAGAGGCTTGTGCCTCCATGCCTGTGGCTTTTGTAGGCTTCCTGAAGGCAGGGCTAGTCCCTCAAGGCACTTAACAAAGCACCTCATACACTAGAGTGCTCAGCCAGTGGGTGTAATTCCTGTAGGAAGGCAGGGATCCTTGCACAGGAGTGTCAGTGGTGAGGCTGCAGCAGATGTATCTCAGCTGCATTCATCAGCTGTGAAATGCCCTGATGTAGTACCTCACCAGTCCCTGCACCAGGCAAATAATTCTGTACTCCAAGGAAAGGAGAAGGACTGGGAGAGAGCACTTCCAGCCCTCCCTGCCCCATCCGGCAGCATGTCCACCCACGAGCCCTTGGATGGCACCAGCATTGCCATGGTGAGGAGAGGAGTCAGTCTGTCTGGGTTAAGTTATGGTCCAGGGCTGGGTCACCTGAGGGTGTGTGTGTGTGTGTGTGTGTGTGTGTGCATGTGTGTATGTGTGTACATGTGTATGGTGTCTGTGTGCATACACATGCGTGGGGGGGGGTGTCCTAACAGGCAAGGGGCAACCTGGGCAGTGTAGCACATTGCTGAAGGGTCAGCCTTCCCTTCTGACCCACAAAGTCTGTCCTGCTGCAGGCAGTGTGAAATTTCACTCCAGAATAGAAGTTAATATAGACTAGGTTGTTGTCATAGCAACCACTACAGTGTCCTCTGGCTCCTGTTACTATATAGAAACCCAAAAGTGAGTAGAGGTGGTGATGATGCCTCTTGTTTGACCACTGTGCCCCATTTGCCCTGTATGGGGTAGAGGGCTGACTCCCCAAGTGGTGAGGCCCCTGCACAGTCTGAGAACAGAGAAGAACAAAAGACAATTATTTTCCAAGGTAGTGTCATGGATGGGAGCATGAGAGAAGGAAAAAAGATGGGAGTTACTTGCAGACAAGAAGCTACTGCCCCCCCACACTGGAGCCCTTGAGCTCACATGGCTATCCAGGGTGCCAGGGACTGGTGTTTCACAGGGGACAGGGCCATCAGCACCAACCACTGGTAGGGCCAAATCCACACCAGTGCAGGAGTGCAGGCAGTATCAGCACAAGGTGGGTGTGGAGGGCAAATGCGGGGGCCCTGGCCAACAGGAAAGTCGCTGGGGCTGATCCAGGGGACAGTGTGGCGTTTCCTTTCTCTTTAAAGTCTTCTCCTTTTTCAGAAGGTATACAGACTGAGACACAGAGCACAGCAAACTGAGAGGGCAGTGCTAGGGGGAGGCTCTGGGAGACCGTTTGGTGTCCTCCAAGCAACCCCACCTAAGTTTCGCAGATGAGAAAATAACAATATTTTCAGTAATAGCTTCTTCTTTTTAGCACATATAAAAGAGTTCCTGCATACTTGGGAAACACCACCTCATTTGTTTCTGAGGACAGTCTGATGAGATGACTGCTGTCTTTGCTTATGTTTGATAGATGAGGAAACGGAGGCTCCAGAAGCAAACTTACTTACCTGCCAGGAAGAGATAGCCCCAGGGAACAGTCTGAGCTACATGACAGACCCAGGCTGCTGTCATTTGCCAAGATTTCCATCACTCTATGATACCACGCAACAGACACTTCCCATGGGATGGCTGTCCTAGAAATGGGCTGTCAGAAAAGGTTCCACTTGTGCAGCTGGACAGAGACATAGCTTTGTGGTTAGAGTGAAATTGCAAGGGCAGAGCGTGAAGACCAGGCCACAGAAACAGTGGACATTGTGGAGATGATGTGGATACTGTCTGCAAGCGCTCCGTGAGTCCTGAGGACAGAGCCGCTCCCAAGGCCTGAGAGGCTACTTGAGGGGCTGGAGGAGGAAGGCACCTACAGATCACAGAGGAAACAGCTAAGACCAGGAGGAACATTGGAGAAAGAAGCATGGTGCCCTGGCCTGAGACAGCCTGGACTTGATCATTTCAGAACGAGGCCTCAGATCATGGGGAAAGGCCTGAAGAAAACACAAGTCTATGCAAGGAAGTCGTCCTAGACCAAGGAAATGGCATCTGTGACGAGAGGGTTAAGTTCCAACCAGGCAAGAGTGTGATGTAATGGATGCCCAGCAGAGCCTGTGTGGCCAGATTCTTCTTGGTTTCTGTGCAGCATTTTTCCTCCTGTGGGGGAAAGGAAGCCGGCACCTCTGGAGTGAAGGCCTTCAAGGAAAAAGGAAGAGCAACCTTACTAGGTTTGATAGCTTGCTTAGTAGAGGGGTTTTAGTTTCTATGAGCCACCTTGGGGAAGAGGAATTCTGGTTTCTTTGACTCACTTCAGGAAAAGATAAGAGGGAAAGACAGGAGGGCAGTAGAAGGGCAACAGGATTGGGAGGGGTGTGAAGGTCACAGGATATGAGGGGTGGAGGAGGAGAACAGAAAGTGCAAGGAGAATCAGAAAGGAATATTCAGGAACTTAAAGGACAAAGAAGAAATCTCAGAAACTGCCCAGCATTTGAAGGCTGAATCTTAGCTAAGAGGGCTTCAGCTCTTTTGTCACCTGCCCCCAGGTCCAGTGTGTTGTTTCCTGCACTCCCAAGGTGGCTATCCTGGGCCCTCTCTGTGACCATAACTGACTTCCCCAGGTTTAGTCTGTCCTATCCCCACTGCCCTGCTAAACACAGGATTGACATTGCCGCTTGGTTCACGGCTGTCCCTCTTCAGCTCGTCCTTCCCACTTCCACCCTCTCTGGGGAGCACCCCCAGCTGGTTACTTTTAGGACCTCTTGGCCCATAGTGTGTCTTCCTAATGCACCATTCTTGATTTTTGTTATCTCAGTAGGTCGAGGGCTTCCAGTTGGGTCCACTGCATCTGGGATCCTTGTACAACATCCTGAACCTCAAAATTGGTTGTTTGTGTAGGGGTGAACCCTGTTTGTATCCATCATAAGGGCCACAAACAACACTTCTACAACCACCACGACAAAAGATTAATAAGAGAAAATCAAAATAAACTTAAACAAGGCTTTATGCGACAGGAGAACCTTCAGAGATGAGGACTCACACCAGGGGCAGCTTTTTATACTGAGAGTGGATGAAGAAGGGGCAGCTGTGTAGAAATGCAACCAGGCAAGAGTGTGATGTAATGGATGCCCAGCAGAGCCTGTGTGGCCAGATTCTTCTTGGTTTCTGTGCAGCATTTTTCCTCCTGTGGGGGAAAGGAAGCCGGCACCTCTGGAGTGAAGGCCTTCAAGGAAAAAGGAAGAGCAACCTTACTAGGTTTGATAGCTTGCTTAGTAGAGGGGTTTTAGTTTCTATGAGCCACCTTGGGGAAGAGGAATTCTGGTTTCTTTGACTCACTTCAGGAAAAGATAAGAGGGAAAGACAGGAGGGCAGTAGAAGGGCAAAGATGCTTTGCTTCTGAAGCCTTCTGAACTCTTTTGGTTCACAGCACCTAGTGTGTTGGGCGTGGTGACATGTACATGCAATCCCAGCACTCTGGGAGGCTGAGGCAGGATGACAGAAAGGTCAAGCCCAGCCCAGGCAGTTTAGAGACTTTGTGAGACCCTATTTCAAAATAAACATTAAAAAAAAAACTGTGCATTAGTCTTGGGTTCAATTCCTAGTACCAATAATAATTAATAATAATAATAATTTTTTTTAAAAAAAAGAACTTAGCAGGGCCATGCATATAGCTCAGCAGCACAAACACCTGCCTGGCAAGCAGAAGGTCCTGAGTTTGATTCCCAGTACAACAAAGAAAGAAAAAAAGAAAGGACTTAGCATACCATAGCATTTTCTGCATCTCAGCAGTAAGACAGTTAGCAATAGCAACCTGTCAATTCCATCAAAATGGAGTAGGAGGTGGTCGGCTGATAGCCAAAACTGGTCATCGAGTAGAAAACTCTCATTCACTGTGCGCCTTCTTTTGGGGAAGAGGACAAAAAACGCTTTTCTCTCTGAAGGGAGCTGGGATCCAGGGCCTCATGCATGCTATGAAGTGCTCTACCTCTAAGGTACATCCCTGGCCTGTTTTTTTGTTTGTTTATTTGTTTGTTTGTTTTGTTTTTTGAGACAGGGTCTTGCTATGCAGTTAGGGTTGGCCTTGAGCTCACTTTGTAGCCTAGGCTGGTCTTGAACTCACAGTGATCCTCCTGCCTCAAACTCCCAGGTGCTGGGATTACAGGCATGTGCTGCAATGCCCGGTTTAATTTTTTAAAATTGTGAGACAGAGACTCAATAAGTTGTCCGTACTGGACTTGAACTTGTGACCCTCCTGCCTTAGCCTCCAGAGTAGTGAGTGTGCACTATCTTATTAACTTCAAAGACAGAAATTCAGATGTTTCCCTACATCTTCTTCTTCCTCTTTTTCCAAACATATTTACATTAATGATCAATTTTTGTCATACTATGATTTTGTTTCCATACTATGATTTTGTAAATACTTTTCACAGATTAACTAGGCAGCATTGTATAATTATATTTTGTTTCTGGTAATACCCTTTTGTGTTTTTGAACTAGAAAATGATTACAGTCTCATTTTTTGCTTGGTTTCTAGGCACTCATAATAATGCCCAAAATAAAAACAATACAACAACAAACTAATGCCTAAACTTTCTTCTGAGTTGTTAGTATCTCTCAGTATTGCCAAACAAACCTTGACTCTCCTACAAGTTTACCTTAAAGAAAATGATTGGGCCTCTTCTCAGTGCTACTGCTTAAACTGAGGTTATTTTCCCTCTCAGTTGAGGGACACTTATATTTTGGGATCCTTTTCATTGCTTACCTTTTCATTTTATGTATGAATACAAAATTTAACTTTTTAAATAAATCAAATTATTATATTTTTGCTTTATGATTAGAACTGTTAATGTCTTATTTTTAAATTCTTTCTGTATCTTCATAGCATGAAGATACTTTACTATGCTATATTCTATAATCTTTCTTATTTTCCTTATTCACAATTAAGACAATTCACTTGGAAGTAATTTTTGCTCATGGTGTGGGGTAGTGACCACATTTTATTTTACTGTTCTGCATAGATTTTAAATGATTTACATGATTTATTGAAATGATCATCTCTACCCTGCTATTCTGTAAATCTATCTGTGTCTTTTGTCAAGCATTCGTGTGTGTGTAAATCTACTCCTGGGACCTTAAATCTCTTCCTTTGATCAGTTTACTCAACCATATTTTAATTCTACACTGCCTCAGACATTGCAACTTTTAGATAAATCTTGGTAACCTGTAAAATGCGGTATCATTACATTCTCTTGGCTTTTCTTAACATTTGCATTTTCTATACAAATAATAGCATTAGCTTTTCAGGTTTTTCAAAAAAGTGTTTCGATTTTATGAGGGGGAGGTTTGCATTAAATCTACAGATTCATTTAGGAAGAATTGTCAAATTTATAGCAGATCATCTGCACGATCCATGAATATAGAATATCATTACATGTATTTAAATCTTCTTTAACTTCTGTTGGTAATGCTTTTCTTTCTTTCTTTTTACTGGCTCCTAAATAATCTTTCTACTCCAAATAACAAGCCATTTGCTATTTTTAGGGATTAAGACATGGATAACTGGAGAGAGGGACATTGTCCTGCCTCCTGCATCTGCCATCATCAGTGTCTGCCTTTCATCTTTCAGGTTTCCAAATAACCACACAGCTTCAAGCATCACCTCCTCACACCACTGTGTTCAAGTCAGAAATAACAGGGAAAGGGACAAGTGTTTTCCTTTGATTGAGAGGAACGTCCTTCCCAGAAGCTTTCCAGGAGATTCTCCTTCACAGTCATTGCTACAGACTCAGTGTTCTGGCCCGGCCTAGCAGCACATGAGGCTGAATGTGTGACAGGTATCCAAGGAGAAATGGAGAGTTATACCCAGGAAAAAATCATCATCCCTTTGTCCTGGCCCCAAAAATCAGAATTCTGTTAACAAACAAAAAAGAAAAAACTGCTATCAAGCAGACAGCTAATGGTGTCTGCCCAGGAGAGCCACCAGCAGCTAAGTTTTAATCACTCCCCTGCCATATTCTACGTTTCCCATCTAACAGCTGCTGGCATTTCAACTATGCTATTGTGTGTTTTTCCTGCTGCTTAAGCTGTAAATTTTATATTTGAATCTTTCAGGTGTTGACTTTTGATTTTTGTTTGCTTACTTGGAGGTTTTTTTTTTTTTTTTAGACAGGGTCTCACTATGTAGTGCAGGCTGGCCTTGAACTCACTTATGTAGCCCAAACTGGCCTTGAACTCATGATTATCCTCCTGCCTCAGCCTCCTGAGTGCTGGGATTACAGATACATGCCACCATGCTGGGGAGCTTTTGATTTTTGAAGACAAATTTTTTATAATTCAAGAAGAAAAGGAAAAAGAATATAGGAATATCTCTAAAAGTCCATTATTTTTAAAAATATCTGTTGTAATAAAAGGTCTTGGCTTTAAAGACCTCTACAAGGTTTTAAAATTATGTAGAAAAACTCTCTGAATTTTTCTGCCTTCAGGCTTAAGAATTAACTTAAAGGGTACAAAGGCTGTGTGACGAAAGGGAAATTTATTGTGAACAGCATTGTCAGAAGTCATTGTTGCAAAGTTCTGTCCTCTTACAACAATCTGCACTTAATGCCTCCTTTCTGATTTCAGAATTCAGTCTTCAACTCACAGCAGTCTGCATGTTTGCTCAAACTTTTTCTTGGAAATTGTTCTGACACAGAAATTCGCTGTTCTGCCACTGTCCAATTCAATGAGGGTTTAAGATATGTGGCCTGGGGCAGGGGAACCTCAGGAGAAGCTCTCTGAAGACTGTGGGTCTCATCCCAGGCCAGAGCAGACCTTGCTCCCAAAGCCACTTGGCATAGAGACTGCCCCCAGCATGCTTTGGAGCACAGATGAACAGGGACGTGGAGAGGAGGTCACTTCATTAAATGGGTGTCAGATACTTCCTGTCTGCAGAGGATTCAGCAGAGTGATGTGTAGAAAGCACTTACCGCGGTAATATTAAATTCTTACAAAATGTAAGTTTGGTAGTTGCTAGTATATTTCCCAGATGGGAAAAGAAAAATGTAGAAGTTATGTTCCTTGGCTCCCTTCTGTGGAAAAGAAAGTTTGGAAAATGTATAATAATCTGTATTCCACTCTAGGAGTCATTATCCCAGAGGAGAGTCTCTCTTCTTGCAGCACTATGTAAACTTTGGGAAAGGGACTCTCTATCCAGGTCATAAGCAGACCCTGCAAAGCAGGCAAAATGGGCTGAAGTAACCATAACTGGAGCAACATGGTGTTAGGAGCTCAGTGTCCCATTCCAAGTTCCATTTTGTGCTTTATGAAACAAAATATTCTTCTACAATACATTTGGTCTTGGGCATACCAGTGTTACAACTGACTTGTAAACTATTTGGGAAACTTAATTTTGTTTCCACTGATAAAATTATCTTATCAAATGCTGCCCTCATTAGGAGATGCCTAAATCCCTAGGAAGGATTCCTGGATGCCATTCCTGGATGACCTCAAAAGAGGGACACTGATGGTAATAATTCGTTTTCTGTTTTATTTCACAGTGAGGATGTCTTTTGAGTTTAGAAAAAGTCCTGTACAGGTTCTCTGAGCTGCACATAAAAGAGTAAATGGTAAGAAAGAGGTACAAGTAAGCACAAGAGGAACCAAAAGGGAGAAGAGAACAATACCTAAGAGCAGTAACATAGCCTACTGAGAAATAAATAACGGCCGTGGACCGCAGATCTCTCTACACTAATCCAGGAAAGTTTGCTCTCCAGCTTCACCTGGCCTTTATACAGATCCGAGCAGCGTTCAAGATCCCTGCCAACTATGGCCGAAACCAAAACCATACGTGAAAGGGCAGTGTCGGGCCCTGCGGTGTATGGATGTTCTCGGTCTCAGTCTAGAGTTTCAGCGTGACTCCAGCAACAACAGAGGATGGGGCAGAAGCTGAAAGCCTGCTGGAGACCAATTTCTCCAAGTGGTTCAAGAACCAGGAGAAAACTCAAGTAGGAGCTCACCATGATTTTATTCTATGTATTTATTTACTTATAGTTAAAAATTTTTTTTTTCTTTGCAGTACTGAGGATCAAACCCAGGACATTGCACATCCACAGCCCTCACCATGAATTTCATCGCAGCTTCTTTAATGACTGCGGATGCTGGCCAACATTTCATGTGTTTGTTTTTGAAAATTCAGATTGCTTTCCCTATTGAGTTATAAGAGCATGATATAATCAGATGGAAAATTCTGTTTTAGTTCTATGTCCTCAAATATTCTCTCAGTTTGCTTCATCTTGGAGTCTTTTGAAGAGTAAAATGGTATTTTTTCCTCCTAAGGTTTTTCCTCCTTGTACCTTATCATAGAAATCTTTGCCTAACTCACAGTCACAAGGACTTTTTCTGTATTTTCTTCTAAGGGCTTTAGTTTTAGCACTTGTAAATGGATTGGTGAAGCATTTCAAAATGGTTTTGTATACAGTATGAAGTCAGGGTGAAGATTCTTACTCTGTGGTGATGGTCAGGGGCTGGAGATAGCAGGGAATGGGGAGTGACTGCTTAATAAAGGAGAATTTTGTTATGTGATGATAAAAGAATCCTGGAGTTACATAATGATCACTTTCAAAAACTCTAAATTGTACAGTTTAAGATGGTTAGGGCCAGGGATACAGCTCAGCAGCATAAACACCCGCCTGGCAACTGCAAGGTTGTAAGTTCAATCCCTGGTAACAAAAGAAGAAGAAAAAAGATGGTTAAAGAGGTGAATTTTATCATTTGAATATTATTTCAATAATAACTTTTTTAATTTTTTTTTTTTTTTTTTTTTTGGTTCTGGGGATTGAACTCACAACCTGGTGCTTGCCAGGCAGGCACTTTTACCACTGAGCTAAATCCCTGGCTAAAAATTTTAAATAAGATTTACTTTCTACTAGATTTGCCAATTAGGGTACATTTAAACTTTCCTTTCAGAGGCTTAACCAGATGACAAACAGAAGTCAAAGGAAACCCTCCTTTTGGTGGGGGCAAAATATTATGCCTTTGTATAAAATTACTGACCAGTTTTAAATCACCTGGGTTGTTCAAAAATTCTCAAAGCAGCTCGGGATATAGTTTAGCAGCACAATGCCTGCCTGGCAAGCACAAGGTCCTGAGTTTGATTCCTGGTAACAGAAAAAAAAAACCCCCAAAATCTCAAAGCCTGCATGTGGTTTAAGAGGGTTCTGAACATGTAGTCCTTCTGGGTGTCTGGTAAGTAACAAATGGAAATCTTCCTTAAAAGTAAGTACTTTAACCCAAATCTCAGATTATTCCTAAAAGTTATTTCAGTTACAGGCAAGCAACTAGGTCCTGTGGCACACACCAGTGGTCCCAAAGTGTGTCATTTTCTCTACTCAATTATTAGAAGTATTCTCTGCAGTACACAGTCATGGCTCATTGGATAGCAGAAAAGTTGCTGTTCTGCTAGGATATAAAACTTGTTGGAAACCATATGACAGAACCAGCCAGAAATCTCTCTAGGGCGCAAGGGAAAACCTTTCCCTCGGAGGCAGCTCCCTGTAAGCAACAACTGCCAAGAACACATGAGACACTACTGCCAGGAAAGCTGCTGCTGGATGCGGGAGGAGCTGGCTGCTGAGACTGCCTGGCCAGCACCTGCGATGGGACGGGAAGCCCTTCCCACTGTGGCGTCCCTCCAGCGCCTTCTACTGACAAACCGTAACATCATGCCTCTCGCTTCAGGGGAAAAAAATGTAAAACCCATTTCACATAATAGAACAGGCAAGTAAGAATGAATTGCAGGAAACTAATAACTGGCAAAGGCACTGTGCTTCGTTCCCTCAAAATAAAAGCTGTGTCCAGCTGGAAACTCTGACAGTGATCTCATTTGCAAATGTGTGCTTTTTTGCAGGTGCAGTTGGTTAAGATGAGGTCAGACTGGATCTGAGTGGACCCTACGTCCAACGACTGGTGTCCTTTAACAGAAGATGAGAGAAGGCTGGGGATTTAGCTCAGTGCTGTAAATGCCTGCCTAGCAAGCACAAGGTCGTGAGTTCGACCCCCGGAACCAAAAAAAAAAAAAAAAAGATGAGAGATGAAACCACACTCAGACACAGAAGGAAAGACACTGTGTGACGACAGAGACAGAGATTGGAATGATGATGATGCAGTTGCTATCCAAGGACTATGAAAGATTGCAGGTTAGGACCAGAAGTTAGGAAGAGGCAGCAGAAGTTAGTGTTTAGAGCCTTCAGCAAGAGCGTGGCTTTTCCAGCACCTTGATTTTTGTCTTCTGGTCTCCGGAACCCTTACACAATAAACTTCTGTTGTTTTACTAATTTTGTGGTAATTTGTTATGGTAATTTGTGCCAAATCAGGTATCACCAAATGTTTAGTTGCAGTTTATGGAGAGGCAAGTCATCCAGGAGTACATCGAGCTGATGCCTTGGAAGAGAGATGAGAAGCAAGACTTTACATTGGGCAACACACTAATATAACCATGGTTATATTTGTAACAAATGTATGTCTCAGTTTCAGTATGTCTTACTGTCTTCCCAAACATGGATTTTCAGTGTTGTATAAAATGTATCAACTTCATTTCTTTACAAACTGTCACGAAGCCATTATGCCTTTTACTCAGTTTGCCTACCCGCACACTTTCTGGCTCACTGGGCTCTTGTCTTTGTGGATTATCTGTCTTCTATGGTAGCCATGCCTTAATATCTATCTGAACAGTCTTTGTCAAATTTCCAATTCAGCATTTTGGCCTCTCTCTTTAACTCCTTTTGATTCTACCTAGGCTCGCACCACCAATATAAATAGAATTTCACATTCTTTCGTATCTATTTCACAGACATAATCCCATCAGTAATGGGAAACTGACTCTTTTATCAATTTGTTTGTTATATTTTTAATGATATATTTATGGAGCATGAATTAAGTAGATGTCAACACTGCAGCCATCACACACAGAACAAAGGACATAAATAACACAAGGATGAATAAGACACGGATGGTGTCCGACATGCATGTGAGTGAAGGTATATCTAGGAAGATCAGATTTCCACTGGACACAATACCTGGACAGTGGTGCCGGTCTAGGAAACAGAGGATTCAGGAAAAAAAAAAAGGTGAATGTAAGGAGTAAACAGTTCATGACTAGTTAAGGTGCCTGTGAAACAAGTAGCAGTGTTTAGTAGCAGCCAGCCTTGGGGTAGAAAGCTCAAGAAGAAGGTCAGACACAAGGTGTAAATCAGAACTCAGAACCAGGTAGAGTGTGCATGCCTGTAATCCCAGCACTTGGAAGGTTAAGGCAGAGGAGTCTCTGAGAGTTTGAGACCAGCCTGGCCTACATTATAAATTCAAAACCAGCCTCAACTACATGGCAAGACCCTGTCTCAAAAGCAAAAATAAGGGAAGGAAACAAACAAACAAATAGAAACAACAGCAACAAAATAAGAACTCGGTAGAGATAGTAATTAAAGCCTTATAAGTAAAAATTATTGACAGCCTACAGCATGAAAAGTGCAGGTATTAAAAGTGGAACAGTGGTGGGCACCAGTAATATGCAGGGTAAGATCCATTGCCACGGGTGTTCAGAAGGTGAAGAGCCAGAAGACAGTGAGCAATGAATATGAAGGGCAGAGAATTCAAAGAGGAAGAAGTACTGTAGCTGACAGTATAAATACTGAGAGATAAGGACTAAAGTAAAGAATTGATTTGACCATAGGAAAGCCAAATAAAGAGAGGAGAATGGAAGCCTCAGTCTGAGAGCATGAAGGGAAACAGGAGGCACAGTTAGTTCACTGTCTGTAACAAATCAGACACGCATGAGCTTCAGTATCGCATGACTTCTCTAATATGAGAAACCCAAAGCATAAGTAAGTTAAGAGCAAAATAAAAGCTAGGTAATAGGAAACAGAGAGATAGAGCTTCTGCAAATGGGAAGGGAAACAAAAGATGGAAGAAAGGGTGAGAGAAAGGAAAAGGGAAGTAAAAATGGTTAAGATGGTGTTCTATGCATGAATAAATAATTATGCATTGCAAAATAAATAATTGCCAAATAAATAATAATTGCATTGCAAACATATACTAATAAAAGAATATTATATATATATATTATATATATAATTGATGCTATATGAATGCACCATTGAAAAGTCACATTGGTCTATAAAGCCCGACATGGATGAAGAGACCTTCTCCCATTTTATCACACAGTCCTTCTTCCCACAGGAAGTAGGGCTCTAATTTCAACTCCTACTATGATTTATTTGGAGACCTACTTCAACATTTAAAAAATAATTTGCTCATAAAGTTATTTATTTTTGATATTTTACTTTTACATATAATTAATTTCATTACACAAGACAAAGACTCAGCTGTCTTGTACACCTACAGCCACCTTCATCATACACAATTCTCACACTCTCCTCCACTTGCCCAATATAACATTTTTTAAAAAGTAAACATACTGATTCCCTAATGTATTTCTCTTTTACTTTTCCCAATATTTTTCTAACATAATTTTGGTTAGATCAATGCTCAGCATTGATATTATCTATTTTTTATTATCTATTATTATCTATTATTATTTATTTTATTATCAACAGCCAAACCTTCTAATTTATTATTGCTGAATTTTTTGTACACCATTTTGCTTGGTTGGACTTGATAGTGCATTTTGTTCTTTGATTTAGCCTCCTATGTACTTTTCACTAATTCTGCCACAAAACTTCAGGCAGAAACATAAATTTTCTCTCAACATTGGAACATAACAGAACATGTCTAATCGTACTCTTTCCATACCACTTTTCTTCCCTCCTTGGAAGCATATTCTTTGAGAGCTTCATCCTTCCTTGTTCTTGAGCTCTTAGCTCTGAAAATGTCCCTGGAATCTTCTTCCTGCCCTTCCCTCCTGGGAATTTTCTTCATTGCCATCTACATTAAATTCCTATCCATGTCATCTTGCTGGATTTACTCTCTTTCATAAAGGTCTCTATTAGCATCCCTACAAAGGATGCATAAGAAGTCACTTTTTAAAAGTAATACTTGGCATGTCTGAAAATGTCTTTATTTCATTTAGAAAAATGACTTGGCAAGGTATAAATTGGAAATCAACTTCTCACCATTTTATTGGTGTTTTTCATCACCTTTTAAGCTGAAAAGTCTAATGCTATCCTGTTTTTTAATTTTGTATTTATGTAAACTATTAGACTCTGGAAACTTCTAGGATGTTCTCTTTGTCCTATACCTTGAGGAAGAATGGCATGTTCTCATCCCTTGAGCTGAGTGCATTAAGGGCTTTTAAGTCTGTGAGTTCTTTTTTGGGGGGGGGAGGGGCTTCTTTTTTTCTCTCATTTTTTAAAAAAATTAATTGTAGAGGAGCACCAAGATGGTAAAATGGTAAGAAGCAGAGAAAGGGCTTCTCCGAGAGTTGCTGTCCAGATGCTGTAATATAGCAATGCAAGGAAGACAAGAAGGAGAGAAGTGGGTCCCCTGGATCCAGGAAGGATCTGAAGAGTGAATTGAAGCCCACAGAGAGAGTGAAGAGAGAAACTTCAACAAAAAAGGAGGTAGCTGGCAGCGCCTTCTCCCTCACACAGGATCTCACGTGTAAGAGGAGAGATTCAAACCTGTGGACACACAGTGAAGTCTGGCAACCCCAGAGGCCTCCTTGGAGAGATGCAGCAGCAGAGGGCAGTGGACTGCACTAACTGATGGTGAGTGCTGAGGGCTCAGTAGTCCCACGGGAGAGAGCGATTGGCCAGGACTCATCTTGGAGAGGGGCCAGCTGAGCTCAGAACTCAGAGCTGCTGTCAAACCCATCTAGCAACTTCCAGGTGGGCTCAGGCCCATGGAAGGTGCCATGACAGCTAAAGGCTGTATAAGTCTTATCTCAGCCAAAAAGTGCAGGTTGGTGGAAATTATCCACTACCCTGCCAGAAAGCTACTGCTGGCTTACTGGGATAAATCAACGTGGATCTGGACTCTGTCTCCACACATTGTCTCTCAGTGACAGTGAAGACAAACCTGGAAGTGGACTTTTTTATTCTTTATCTCTTTCTCTCATTTGTTTGTCATTGTGATTGTTTCTGCTTTTTCTTTCTTTTTTTTTTCTCCTTCGTTGTTTGATCTTGTTTTTATGTGAGTGTGAACATGTTTCTAGCCTCTTTCTGGTTCTTGATCTGTTCTTTTTCTCTTCTCTTTCCCTCCAATCTTTTGCATCAGTTTCCCAAAGTTAGGGTGATCTCCCTTTGTCCTCTGGCCTTATTTCTATTCTCTTCTTGTGCTTCTCTGTTTTCTCCCTAACCAATTTTTCCCCCAAATCCATTTTATTTCAAGAAGAAGGATAAAAAGAAAGAAAGAAAAACTAAAACAAAGTTTCAAAACATGTCAGTCAAGGGCCAACATTGATACACACGTTGCGCATTGTCATCTCCAAACATTCACCCAGAGCACAAGACAGAACTGCATTCAATTGTCTGAACAGTGCCAGTACAGATCTTTTTCTTTGGCAAACTCAGAGAAATCAGTAGTACAACTATCTTAACTATTTTTATATACATATCCATATGCATATAAATATGCTGTTTCTTTCAGCTCGTCACACTAAGACAATATGATATTTACACATGTGTGTATTATTTATTTCATTAATGTGTATAGTTTCAAGTTACATTCATTTACTTATAAAAGTCTCCAGATTATCTTTTTTAATAGCTGACCAGTACTCCATTGTATAAAAATACCACATTTTTAAAAAAATTAATTCCTCAATCAATGGGCATTTAGGTTTTTACAAGATCTGGCTATTATAAACTGCTGCTTTAAACATGGGTGCACATATATCACTGTGGTATGATGTTTTTAATTCTTTTGGGAAGATACCCAGAAGGGGAATAGCTGGGTTGAATGAGATCTCTAATTCTAGTTTTTTGAGGAATCTCCACACTGATTTCCGCAGTCGTTGTACCCGTCTGCATTCCCACCAACAGTGGAAAAGGGTTCCTTCTTCCCTACTGCCCCTCCAGCATTTACTATTGCTTGATTTCTTGATAGTAGCCATTCTTTCTGGAGTGAGGTGGAATCTCAGTGTTGTTTTAAGTTGCATCTCTCAAGTGACCAGTGAGGTTGAACATTTTTTCACATATTTATTTATTTACTGTTTGTATTCTTCATCTGAGAAGTGTGTATTTATCTCAGATCCCCATTTTTGGACTGGATCTTTAAATCTGGGAAGTCTGATTTTTTTGAGTTCTTTCTGTGTTCTCGATAGTAGTTTTTTTCAGAGGTATAGCTGGCAAAAAAAAATTTTTTTTCTTCTACGTTTTGGGTTTTCTCTTCACTCTGTTGATGGTTTCTCTTATTGTGCAAAAACTTTTCAGTAGGGTGAGATTCCAACTGTTGATTCTTTGTGATAGTTCCTGTGCAACTGGGATTTTGTTCATAAAGTCTTTGCCTATATCAATGTCTTCAAGAGTTTTACCTACTCTATCTTCCAACAGATTTAATGTTTCTGTTTTAGTATTAAGATCTTTGATCCACTCTGATTTAGTTTGGTACATGGTGAAAGATATGGGTCAAGTTTTAATCTTTGGCATGTGTAGAGCCAGTTTTTCCAGCACCATTTATTAAATAGCGTTATTTCTTCCAGTGAATGTGTTTGACTCCTTCGTCAAAGATAATGTGGCTTGGTGTGTCTGGAGTTGTTTCTGAATCTTCAAATCTGTTCCACTGATCTTGGGGTCTGTTTTTTCACCAGTACCACACTGTTTTTATCACAGTAGCTTTATAGAATAATTTCAACTCAGGGATTGTGATGCCCCCTGTCTTGTTTTTGTTGTCCAGGATTGCCTTTGCTATTCTAGATCTTTTCTGATTCCAGATGAATTTTAGGATTGTTTTCTCTAATTGTGTGAGATATACTATTGGAATTTTGATTGGGATTGCATTAAATCTGCATAATGGCTTTAGAAGTATGGCTACTTTCACTATATTGCTTCTTCCTACCCAAGAGCACGAGATAGCTCTCCATTTTCTAATCTCCTGTTCAAGCTCCTTTTTCAGATCATTGCAGTTTTCAATGTAGAAGTCTTTTACATCCTTTGTTAGATTGATTCCTAGGTATTTCATTTTTTTGGATGCTATTGTAAAAGATATTGTTTCCCTGATTGCTCTCTCAATGAGTTTGCTATTCATGTACAGAAAGGCTATTGATTTTTAAGTGCTGACTTTGTAACCAGCTATGTTACTGAATTTGCTTATTAAATCTAGTAGTCTTTGTGGAGTTTTTGGGGTCTTCTGAGTATCATCATCTGCAAATAACGATAGTTTAACTTCTTCCTTTCCTGTCTTTATGCTTCTTATTTCTTTCTCTTGTCTAATTGCTCCAACTAAATTTTCCAGGACTATGTTGAATAAAAGTAGAGACACTGGACATCCTTATCTAGTTCCTGATTTTAGAGAGAAAAATTCAAATTTTTGTCCATTTAGTATGATGTTAGCTATTGATTTGTTGTAAATGGCTTTTATCAGATTGAGATAAAGACCATGTATTCCAATTTTCTGTAGAGCTTTTATCATGATTGAGTGTCAAAAGCTTTTTCTGTATCTATTGAGATGACCATTTGATTTTTGTCTTTGGCTCTGTTAATATAATGTATTACATTTATAGATTTACATTTGTTGAAGCATCCCTGGGATAAATCTCAGTTGATCATGGTATACAATCTTCTTGATGATTTGCTGCAGTCTGTTTGCCAGTATCTTATTGAGGATTTTTGCATCAGTGTTCACTGGCCTGTGATCCTCTTTCTTAGTTGAGTCCTTCTCTGGTTTTGGTATCAGGGCAATGCTTGCTTCTAGGAATGAATTTGGAAGTATTGCTTTCCTTTCAATTTCTTAAAGAATTTGAGAAGTAGTCGTGTTATGTCTTCTCTAAATGTCTTATAGAATTCAGCAGTGAATCTGTCAGGACCTGGGCTTTTTCTTTGTTGATAGGCTTTTAATTATATTTTCATTTATTGATATTGGATTATTTAGGATTTTGGTATCTCCTTGATTCAGCTTTGGTAATTCATATGTATCTAGGATTCTGTTCATTTCTTCTTTCATTTCCATCTTGTTAGAATACAAGTTTTCAAAGTAGGTATAGATGATTTTCTGGATTTCTGCAGGATCTGTTGTGATTTCACCCTTTTCATTCCTAATTGCATGGATTTGAGTCTTTTCTTTCCTTTTTTTGATAAGGTTGTCTAAGGGCTTGTCAATTTTACTTAATCTTTCAAAGAACCAACTCTTTGGGCTGGGGATTTAGCTCAGTGGCATAAGTGCCTGTCTGGCAAGCATGAAGTTGTGAGTTCAATTCCCGGTACCACACACACACACAAAAAGAACCAACTCTTTAATTCTTTGTATTTTTTTTTAATCTCCAGTGGGTTAATTTCTGCTCTGATCTTTATAATTTCCTCCCTTGTATGAGCTTTTGATTTAGCCTACTCTTCTTTTTCTAGAAGTTTGAGTTGTTTATATGTGCTTTCTCTGTTTTCCTCATATGGGTATTTACCACTATACATTTTTCTCTTAAGACTGTTTTCATCGTGTTCCACAAGTTTCAGTATGTTGTACTGTTATCATTCAACTGTAAAAACTGTCTAATTTCTTCTTTAATTTCATCTGTGATCCACTGGTTGTTCAATAGGGTATTATTTAATTTCCATGTGTTTATGAACTTCTTGTGGTTTCCTTTGGCATGGATTTCCAATTTCACTGCACTGTGGTCTGATAGTATGCATGGGATAATTTCAATTCCTTTTCATTTACTGAAGCATGTTCTGTGAGTCAGGATATGGTCTATTTTAAAGAATGTCACATGTGCAGCTGAGACAAATGTGTATTCTGATGTTGTCAGGTGGAATACTCTGTAGATACCTACTAAATCCATTTTTTCAAAAGTTTGATTTAGTTCTAACATTTCATTATTGATTTTTGCCCAGTTGTTCTGCCCTTTTGTGATGGTGGGGCTTCCCAACACAATTGTATTAGGGCTTATTTGATTTTTCACGTCCACTAGTAATTGTTTTCTATAGCTGGGCGCACTGGTATTTGTTGCATATATATTTATTGTTATATATATATATATATATATATATATATATATATATATAATTGTTATTTCTTTCTCTTGGATTGTTCTCTTTACAGGGATGGAATGATCTTCATCTCTATTAATCAGTCTTGGCTTGAAATTCACTTTGTCTACAAATAGAATAACTATCTCTGCTTTTTTCTGGGTTCCTGAGCATAGAGTACTATTTTCCATGCTTTGACTTTCAGTCTATGAATTTCTTTTTGCATTAAATGTGTTTCTTGTATGCAGCATATTGTTGAATCTTGCTTTTTGGTCCTTTCTGCCAGTCTGTGTCTTTTGACTGGTGAATTAAGTCCATTAACTTTGATGATTATAACTGAAATGTATTGACTTATCCTTGTCCCCTATCCCTTTCCAAAACTTTGTTTGCATTTTTTCCCTTCCATTCTATTTTTAAGTCTTATTCCTATCATTTCCTTTCCCCTCTCCTCTCCTTTATTTCTGTTCCCATTTGAACATTTTCTTCCTACTTCCTAATGTCTATCATCTATTGTAGTCCACATTTACTCTTTGGGTTTTCATACAAGAGAAACAATGTAATATTTAAACATGTGTATGTAGTTTATTTCACTTAAATTTATGTTCTCAAAATGCATTCATTTACCTGAAAATGTCTCAAGGTTATCCTTTTTATGGTGGTGTAGTATTCCACTACATATGTAGAAATCACATTTTCTTTATCCATTCATCAATTGATGGGCATCTGGGCTGTTTCTAAGATTTAGCTATTACAAACTGTCCTGTTACAAATATGAGTATGCATATATCACTATGGTATAATACTTCTATCTCTTTTGAGAAGATACCTAGAAGGGGAATAGCTCTGTCAAATAGTGTTATGGTTTGTGTTTGGATGCCCCTCCAAGCCTCATGCAATCATGGAGGTGGCTGAATCTAGCATTTGTGTTTGGTTTGTTGTCTGGTGCTGGGATTATTGATGTGAGTGCTGCACCTGCCCAGGGATGGAACTGACATACAGTGTAAGGGCAGGAAGAAAGCATGTCTCTCTGTTCGCTCTTACAGTTTGTGATGGCCATGAACGGCTGCCCCACTATGCCATCCTGCCTTGGAGTCAGCGGAGTATGGACTAAAACTCCCAAATCTGTAAGAGATAAAATTCCCTTGTTTCACTTTGGGCATCAGATATTTTGTCTCAACAATGAGAGAAAAGTAAGTAAGACACTAAGTATTTCATTTTTTTGCATGTTATTGTGAAGGGTATAGTTTCCCTAATTTCTCTTTCAGTGAGTTTGTTGCTTGTGTACAGGAATGCTATTGACTAGTGGGTGTTGACTTTGTGCCCAGCTACACTGATGAATTTGCTTGTTAAATCTAAACTTTTGTTGGTGGAGTTTTTGGGGTCTTCAATGTAGAGTATCATGTCATCTCTGAATAATGATAATTTAACTTCCTTCTTTCCTATTTTTATTCTTTTTATTTCTCTCTCTTGTCTAATTGCTCTGGATAATGTCTCCAGAACTATATTGAATAGTTAACAGTTACATATTGTACGTAGAAAATTAGAAATCAAAACCATACATCATAGTGTAGCATGACAATTATTATGGCATTTTTATAACATATTTAAATGTCTATCTTAGTATTGAACAGAGTAACATATGGCATATGCATCACATAAATTTTTAAAGGTTATTATTTGATTGGTAATCTCATATTGATTTGACGATTTTCCTCATGAGAAATTTTAGAAGGAACAACCTGAGCTCCATCAAATTAACATGTAGTCATGCATATAATTTTTTCAATAAACTATTTTCATAAGCTTTCTCAATGTCTGTAAACTTCATAGTCTTGTTATTATCTCTTCTTTTTATCTCTTTAGCAGGACAAGACTTTCAGCACACAGTATTCTCTCATACCAACAGTACATATCTTACATTTTTAGCCTTCTTAATGTTTCTTTTCTCCCCATTTACTATAACTTTCTACAATAAATTTGACTGCAATCACTTGGATTTTAAAGTTTCCCTTACTATTTCCCTCAGATAGTTACACTTGAACAACTGTCAATAGACCTCTGAATAACCTTGAATCAGTATTTTATTTTAAAACAACAGAGTAAAGAGCAAGTTAACCTTGTAAATTCAAAACTTTGTACTGTACAAGAAATGCTTTATGTACATTAACTCAAACCGAAAACCAAAAGTATATTTACCAATTAGTTAAAATTTTTAATTTGATTTCTCCTATAAAACTTTTTTTAAAGAGGCACCTATGACTGGAGGTTCATGAGTTACTAATGGAGTTCATATCTTTCAAGTTATATTATAATCTATTAACAAAACAAAGAAAAAAGTATCCTATTATGTCTGCAGTTACATTACAAGATTACCAGTTATGAAGGCCCCAAAGAGTTACAAAGGCATCACCAGTTACAAAGGCAGGAGTTTTACACAAAAGGGAGAATCTTTTGTTATCAAACTTGCTGGATATGTCTGCTTGGTCTTGGCAGATATCCTGGGCAGGTTTTCATCTAATGCTTTAATTTTCCCTTCAAGACTGATAAGAATGCTTTTTTTTTTCCTTGTTTCCAGTTGAGTTCAGGTGACCTTGGATTCATGAATTGTATTTTGCATATATACACACACAGACATACATTTTTTAATGTCATTTGCTCATATTCAGTTCACATACTCACGCACAGGCACACAGAAGTTAATACATTCCCATCCTCAAAGCCATGGCAAATCTAACTAGAATTACAACTGCAGTTAAATACTCTGTCTAGAACAGAAACTGGAATCCAAACAAGTGACGAACGTTGTTGAGGAGTGATCAATTCCTCTTCTGCCCCCCAGTAGGGGCGGCAAGGAGGTTACCTAGATTAACTGGGGACAAAGCCCTAGGAAGGCCCACTTCATCCCAGGGCCTGCTCTGCGCCACATTCTAACTGCTCCCTGGGTCTGATGAGGTCCTCGCTGTGGTGCAGGGGCTTCCTCCCCTTGACTGTTGAGGAGACTGAGAAAAAGTCAGAGGGCATGAAAAGGCAGAGGGTGCCTTCTTGTTGTCAGACAGAGGTGTGCCTCAACAGCAGCCAGCAGGGGCTGCACTAGTAACCTAAGCGGTCAGCAAAATGTCTTCCAGGCCGACACACCAGAAATGTTGCAGGAAAATTCCCAAGCCAAAGCGAACCAAAAGGAAGACTGTTTGCACCGGGGAGATAAGAAGGCAGCATTTATTCTTTATGCCAGCAGACTGTTGTAGGCCTCTCCTGCGACTCTGCCTTCTCCACAGACCACCTCGCAGCACCCAGGATCTCCAGCCAGAGGCATGCGTGGGGCCAGCCTAGACCTGGTTCCCTCCTGCAACTTCCACTGTCTCCGCAGATGACCTTTCCAGACCAGGGAACTCCAGCCAGAGCTCCCACCCTTTCTCCCAAAACCTTGGACGACAGCGGATTAACAGTGCTAGCTTGAGGGGAGATTCAGTGACTGCCTCACCCTAATGGAAGATCTCGGCAGGCTCCAGTCAGTGTGGTGAGTATGCCCCTAAAATAGAGGTGTACAATGGGTAAATAGGCCAGTAGTAAAGCTCCCTCCAACTAACTGTAAGACTTTGGTGAGTCTGACAAAAGTGGGGGTGACTCCTTCCTGCACACAGAAAACATCAGGCAGAGTGAGGAGTGTGCCAGTAAGGACTCCCCCAACTTGTAGAAAATCAAAAGGGCTTAGGAGACACACAGGCACACAATAGGGACACAGTAGGGCCTCAGTCAACACAAATACTATAGACAGGGAGGTTTGGTGACCTGGAATAACCTGAAAATAAAGTAATAGCAGGAACTAAAAGTTGACCTACATCAATACTACTAGGCTTGACAGCTCAGGAAGAATATAGAACTTACCCAACAGGCCCTGCAGTGGGATGTAAGGTGAATGGTCCACCTATTCATTGTGGGACCCAGCAACTGGACAAACATCAACCTTACATTAAGACCCCAAGATACATACTACCAACAGTTGACGCTAGTGGGATTGAAGGACCAAATATTAACTCAAAAGGGAAAAATGGCAAAAGGAAAAAGCAAAATGCAATCTCAAACATCTAGTCTACCAGGACCAAGTACAGAAGACATTGAAATAGAGGACTTCAAAAGTAACACACCAGAAATCTCTGAAAAGATAGCAAATAAAATAAAAAGACAAATCCATAAGGCTATAGAGGAAATCAAATTTAGAAGTAATCTCCCATGTAAAGACAGAAATAACAACCTTAGTAAAGGAGTTGCTGAGCATAACTAAAGAAGAAATAGAGAAAAAAGTACAGGAGCATGGAAAACTGATTGAAACCTTGAATAAACAATATAGAAAACATGCAGAATTCATGAAACAAACTCAAAGAGACATCCAAGAAACAAACAAATTCTATTCAAAGCTGGCCATTTAAATGAAGCTGAGGATAGGATTTCGGACCTTAAGGACAAGATCACAATTAGTGATTATGAAAGGACAGAACTTTTAAAAATAACAAAGCAGCATGAAGTGACAACCCAGCAGCTTAAAGATGATGCCAAGAGAAAAAATATAAGATTAATAGGCATCAGTAAAGAGGCAGGAATCAATGCAAATGACATAACCAAAATATTCACAGAAGTAATAACAGAAAATTTCCCAAACATGGGGAAAAAATCTGATATGCAGATAAGTGAGGCATATAGGACATCAAACAGTCACAACCAACATAAATCTATACCCAGACATATAATAATTAAGGTCTCAGACATACAGCATAAAAACAGAATACTAAGAGAAAATACACAACTCACCTATCAAGGAAAGCCCATTAGAATCATGGCAGACTTTTCAGCACAAACCCTCAAGGCAAGATGAGCTTGGAGTGAAGTATTTCAAGCCCTGAAACAAAATAACTTTCAATCCAGACTGATGTACCTAGCAAAACTTTCATTCAAATTTAATGGAGAAACAAATACTTCCATGACAAAGAACAACTGAAGAGATTCATGTCCACCAAGCCAACCCTAGAAAGAGTATTGAAAGACATACTAGATAGAGATAAAAATGACCACAATTCTCAGAACAACAACAGAAACAAACCACCAGGTAGGACAAGCAATTAAACAAGGGGAAAAAGCATAAAGCAAACAACTGGAACACAACATGGCAAAGTCAAGCCAGTACATATCAGTGATATCCATAAATGTAAATGGCCTCAATTCACCTATCAAAAGAAATAGATTGACAAAATGGATCAAGAAACATGATCTCACAATATGCTGTATACAAGAAACACATCTGATCCAAAAGGAAACTTATAGATTAAAAGCCAAAGGATCGAAAACAGTATTCCAGGCAATAGGAACCCAGAAAAAAGTAGCAGTAACTGTTCTATTTGCAGACAACATGAACTTCAAACCTAAAATGATTAAAAGAGATAAAGAAGGCCACTACATACTCATTACTGGAAAACTTCAAGAGGAAGTACTAACAATTATAAATATATATGCACCAAATACAGGAGCACCCAACTATGTAAGACAGATACTAATGGACATGAAAAACCAAATACACAAGAACACAGTTATAACAGGGGACCTTAACAGTCCATTATCAGAAAGAGATAGATCAACCAGACAAAAAGTCAGCAAAGAAATAATAGAACTGAATCATTCCTGTGACCAATTGGACTTAGTAGATGTTTACAGAGTGTTCCACCCAACCACATCAGAATACACATTCTTCTCAGCTGCGCATGGGGTATTCTCCAAAAGAAATCACATATTATCCCATAAAACATTCTTTTTTTATATCAATATCAATATATATATATATATATATATATATATATATATATTTTTTTTTTATTTTTAAAGTAGTAAAATCCCACAGAACAAGACAGAACAAAGCCAATTGAGACAATGTAGTTCATACAGAACTTCATAGCAGGTTATTGATATAACAGTAATAGGTACCATCATATATCTCATTTTCTTCATAATACTTGTTCTTTCAATCAGGCATAGCAAAATCAAAGGAAATACAAGAAAATTATAGAACTTATCAAGACAGAACATTGAATAGAACAATACCATTAATCAGAACAAAGCAAAACAGTGATAAAAATATTTGCCTTCAAAGAGATGGTAGAAGGAAATCCCCCTTATTTACTATATTGCATATAGTCAACCTCAAAAGAGATGCTCAGATCTCTGGCTCTCACTTGCTAATGGGGTTGGGGGGAGAGACTATGGATGTTTGAATCTCAGCCCATGCACCAGCAAGCTTACAGCTGCTTACCAGGGCAGCGAGCTGGCTGCTTGTTTTCCCAGTGCCCTAAGTTCCAACATGGCGTGGAACTCAGGTGGTGCTGATGGTTCTCCAAACATTCTTAAGTAACTGCAAAGGTATTGAAATTATCCCATGCATAATATCTGACCATAGCACACTGAAATTGAAAATTAATGGCAAAAAATTGCAAAACCTGCAAAAATACATGGAAATTAAATAACAACCTTTTGAACAACCAGTGGGCTACAGATGAAATTAAAGGAGAAATAAAGCAATTTCTACAATTCAATGAAAATGCAGAAACAACATACTGTAACCTATGGGATGCAATGAAAGTGGTCTTAAGAGGGAAATATATAGCAATAAATTGTCATATCAACAAAACAGAATGAGTAATAATAAACAACCTAAGGCTTCATCTCAAAGTTCTAAAAAAAGAAGAGCAAGTTAAACCCAAATATCATAGAAGAGAGGAAATTGTAAAGATTAGAGAAGAAATCAATGCAATTGAAACAACAAAAAATACAAAGAATTAATGAATCAAAAAGCTGGTTTTTTGAGAGAATAAACAAAATTGACAAACCTCTAGCTAACCTTATCAAGAAAAAGAAAATAACCAAATTTATGCAATAAGGACTGAAATGAGAGAAATTACTACAGAGCCTATGGAAATTCAAAAGATCATGAATAACTACTTTGAAAATCTCTACTCACATAGAGTGGAAAAAACAGAGGAAATAGACAGATTTCTATGAACTACCAAAGCTCAACCAAGAAGGTACGGCAATTTTGAATAACCCAATATCAGCTATTAAAACTGAAAATGTAATTAAAAACTTACCAACAAAGAAAAGCCCAGGTACTGATGGATTCATAGCTGAATTCTACAAGAAACTTAGAGAAGATTTGATGCCATTCCTCCTTAAACTCTTCAGTGCCTCATTCCTGGGGGCAAGTATTACTCCGATACCAAAACCAGAGAAAGACCCAACCAAAAAGGAGAACTATAGGCCAATCTCACTAATGCACATTGATGCAAAGATTCTCAATAAAACACTGGTAAATAGAATGCAGCAAATCATCAAGAAGATTATACATCACGACAAAGTGGGATTCATTCCAGGAATGCAGGGATGGTTTAACATACACAAATCAATAAATTTAATACACCACATCAACAGAGCCAAAAACAAAAACCACATAGTTATCTCAATAGATGCAGAAAAAGCTTTCAATAAAGTCCAACACATGTTCATGATAAAAATCCTTCAGAAACTCATAATACACGGTGTCTACCTCAACCTTATAAAGGCCATGTATGACAAACCAACAGCCAATATTATACTAAATGGACAAAAACTGAAAGCTTTCACTTTAAAATTAGGAACAAAACAAGGATTTCCACTATCACCACTCTTATTCAATATAGTTCTGGAAATACTAGCCAGGGCAATCAGACAAGAGAAAAAAATAAAAGGAATAGAGATAGGAAAGGAAGAAGTTAAATTATCACTATTTGCAGATGACATGATACTCTATATAGAAGACCCAAAATACTCCATTAAAAGACTACTAGAGGTAATAAACAAATTCAGCAGTGTAGCAGGATGCAAAGTCAATGCTCAAAAATCAATAGCATTCCTGTACACAAACAAAAAACTCACTGAGAGAGAAATTATGGAAATATTGCCCTTCACAATAGCATCTAAAAAAATGAAATACTTAGGAGTCAACCTAAGAATGTAAAAGAACTATATGCTGAAAATTATGCTACACTAAAAAAGGAGATTGAAGAGGATATTAGAAAATGGAAGGATATTCCTTGCTCTTGGCTAGGAAGAACCAACATTGTGAAAATAGTCATACTCCCCAAACTGTTATACAGATTTAACACAATCCCAATCAAAATACCATTGACATACCTCACAGATCTAGAGAAAACACTCCTAAAATTCATTTAGAAACAGAAGAAACCTAGAGTAGCAAAGGCAATTCTGGGCAACAAAGCCAAGGCAGGAAGCATCTCAATTCCTGACTTGAAACTATACTACAAAGCCACAGTGATAAAATCAGAATGGTACTAGCAAAGAAATAGACCTGAGGATCAGTGGTACAACTTAGAAGATGCAAGCACAACTACAAAGACACTCAGCCACCTGATATTTGACAAAGGAGCTAAGCATGTTCACTTGGAAGGATAGCCTCTTTAATAAATGGTGTTGGAAAAATTGGCTCTCCACATGCTGAAGACTGAAACTGGATCCATGCCTATCACTGTGGACACAACTAAAGTCTTAATGTATCAAAGATCTAAATAATAAAACAGAAACACTAACTCTACTGGAAGATAAGGTAGGTAGAAGTCTTGGAGACATAGGGGTAGGCAGAGAATTCATGAACAAAATGCAAACTGCACTTCAAAATATCAACCACTGGGATCTCATATTATTGAAACGTTTCTACACTTCAAAAGAAATTAGCAAAAAGAGTGAAAAGAAAACCCAAAGAATGGGAAAGAATTTTAGCCAGCAACCTCTCAAACAAAGGGCTTATCTCCAGAACATATAAAGAATTGAAAAACATCAAGCCCCCCAAATTCAAAGACCCTCTCCAAAAATGGGCATCTGAGATGAACACACATTTCTCAGATGAAGATATACAAATGGCAAATAAATACATGAAGAAATGTTCACCGTCACTGGTCATTCAAGAAATGCAAAGTAAAACAGCATTGAGATTCCATCTCACTTCAGAAAGAATAGCTGCCATCAAGAAAACAACTGATAACAAATGTTGGCTACAGGCGGTGGGGACACTGCTTCACTGTTGGTGGGAGTGTAAACTGGTGCAGCCACTATGGAAATCAGTATGGAGTTTTCTCAGAAGACTAGGATTGGAAGTTCCATTCAATCCAGCTATTCCCCTCCTGGGTATTTTCCCAGAAAACATGGAAAGATCATATCACAGTGATATATGTACACCCATGTTCATACCAGCACAATTTGTAATAGCTAAATCTTGGAAACAACCAAGATACCCATCAACTGCAGAGTGGATGAAAAAGATGTGGTATTTTTATACAATGGAATATTACTCAGCTATAAAAAAGGATGATCTTGAGGCCTTCATATTGAAATGGAGGCAATATGAGCCTATTTTCATAAGTGAAATACATAATCATATTTATAAATATCACATTGTGTCTCTAGTATAAAATGTAAAAAGAACTGTAGGAGTAATAAATAAAATCCAAAATGTGTAATTGCTATTGTCAAAAGGAGAAGAGAGGCTATAACTGCATGTATGTTTAAGTGTGTAGGATTGACAACCATATTACTTAGTTTTTGTTAAATCTTTAAGCAGAACTGTTTGCAGTCTCACTGTTTGAATGTCCACTTTGTGTGCTTTAATTTTGTAACTTGAACAACTATTTCTAAGATGACAGTATGTAATGTATCAACTAGTGATTTCTTAGTGTTTATTTTATTTTGGAATTTTGTATTATTGCTTCTCTTTTTTTTCTGTTTTGCTTTTTCTCTTTAAATAAAATTTTTTAAAAAAGAAATCAATGCTAACTGGATGTGCTAGCACACACCTGTAATCTCAGCACTCAGGAGGCTGAGGCAGGTAGATCACCGTTGATGCTATAAATTAGAGAAAAGCTGTGCTGAGCATCACAAGCCACAGCTGCCTCCAACTCTGCGACCTTGAGCAAGTTCAGGTCCTTTGATTTTATTTTCTGTAACTTTACAGAGTTGTTGAAGGAGTAAATGAACTAACGTAAGTAAAAGTACTTTGAGGAATAACAACGCTGGTGTGTTTGAACTGGCACAAGGCTCACCTGGGTTCCCGCCCAACAGAGCTATCTTCTGCCTCTCCCTCCCCCCCCC
>PVLA01011435.1:23863-53281 GCA_004027455.1 Hydrochoerus hydrochaeris | reverse complement strand
CTAGCATCCTGGTTGCCTAGGACATTGAACTTCCAGTGCTAAATCTACACAAGTCCCAGGCAAACAGGGACAAGTTGGTCACCTCCATGACACCTTCTAAGGCCTGACATCGGTCAGACTGGATGACACCCTCATCACTTGGTGACACTGCGATTTCATGACTTCCTGGCCGTTGCACACAATGGTGTCCAGGCCCCTCATTTTTCCTGAGGGTAGTGGTCATCCTTCTTCCACACGTCCTTTAACATATGCAAAATTCCAAGCCAGGTGACGGGACAGTGTCCTCCGCTCAGGGGCGACCTCACCTGCCCAGCTGAGAGATTTCACAACAGGCAAGAATCCCACAGAAAAGTAACCGAAGCTGGCCATGGTGGCACAGGCATTTAATCCAAGAACTCAGGGAGGCTGAAGCAGGAGGATCACAAGATCGAGCTTGGCCTGGGTAACTCAGTGACTTAGCGAGACCTGTGTCAGCAAATTTAAAAAGGGGCAGGGATGCAGCTCAGTGCAAAGACCCTGGATTCAGTCCCCAAACAAAACAAAAGAAAGAGAAAAAGAGAGAGAGAGACAAAGGGAGTAACTGACGCTGTGAGACGGGAGGCCATCGCCTGCCAGCCTGCCAGCCCCTGACCTGTTTTGGTCCCGCCAGACCAGGTGCTGAGTCCCAAACCAACAGCCGTGGTGAGGTCTGGGGGGACCCCTGGGGTTCTTAGGGCTCCTGTCGGTTTCCCAGGCTGCCACACAAATGGCCACGAACCAGATGGCTGCAAACAGCAGAGGTTAACTGTGGCACAGTTCTGAAGCCTGGACGCTCCAGACCCAGGTGCTGGCCCGGCCGTGTCCCCTCTTCAGGCTCCGGCTGAAGCTCCTGCTGTACTCCAGCTTGTGTGGGAGCTGCGTCCTCGGTCTGTTCACCTTGCAGCAGTGGCCATGCTGCAGTGTGCACCTCTGTAGTCACCGAGCCCTGCTTTCCTTCTGTCTCTCTGTCGGTTTGGGAGGATACCCGCCCTTGACCATAGAGAACACCCCAAATCCGGAACTACTAAAATTCACGATCTTTAATACACCTGCAAAGACCCTTCTTCCAAAGAGGTCCCAACTCTGAGGTGTCAGCTGTGAGTCCGGGGCCACTGCTCGGTCCTCTGCGGAGCTTCCTCCCCTCGGAGGTGCCCAGCGTGAGCTGAGAGCATCGCGCCCCTTCCACGGGACCTCCCATGAGGCTGCTGGGGGTGGGAGACTGTGGCTCCCCGCCTCGCAGGGACCCCCGGATGCCCCCCACTCGGCCCTTGCGGGCTCCCTGGCAGCCTGACAGCTCCTCGTCAATCTGGGCGGTGGGGCGGGCGGGGGGTGGATACACAGTTTGCAGAATCCCAGCCTGGGAAAGTGCTGACTTAAAAATTGAAACCCTGACAGATGTAGCGCTTTTTAACTCTGCGATGGGCCTGTTGGCGCTTGTCAGATCCTAGCACGTCTGCTAATGTGCATTTTCATCAAAGGGATGGCGCCCGCTCCGGGGGCCCCTTCCACTTCCCTGGCCAGGCTGTCCCTGGTTCCTGCCCGTCCTCCAGCTGGGCCTTTTGGTCCCCACCTCTGCCTCTCCCCCCCCACCCCTCCCCATTCCTTTCTTCCTCTTCTCTGCTTCCCTCTCTCCCTTTCTTTCAGTTCAGCAAGATAAGCATGAATGGAGCTTCTGGGAATTCCAGGACCCGGGACGGATGAGTGTCTCAGTCCGGCTCAGGCTGCTACAATAAAATCCCTAAGATAGGCGATTGCTGAACAGCACAAATGTGTTGCTGCAGTTCTGACGCCACCTGGAAGCCCCAGGGCAAGGCTTCGGCAGACTGGGTACCTGTGTGAGGTGCTGGGTCCTGTGTGAGGTGCTGGGTCCTTTTTGCTATGTCCCTCACACAGCAAAAAGGCAACCGAGTTCTCACCTACCCAGGAGGGATCCACTGTCATGACCTAATCACCTGCCCCCCATTCCTACCTCTTCATACCAACACTCTGAGTGTACGATCTCAGCGGATGAACAGGGGAGGGACACAGCTATTCAGACTGCAGCCACGAGGGTAAAAGGCAAACAAAAATCAGGTGCAGAAGCTGGCATGCTAGCTCATGCCTGTAATCCCAGCACATGGGAGGCTGAGGCAGGAGGATCACTGCAAGTTTAAGGCCAGCATGGACTACAAAGTGAGCTCAAGGCCAGTTTGAACCACATAGCAAGAACCTGACTCAAAAAGACCAAAAAAAAAAAAAAATCAGGCATGCAGTAGCACATGCCTGTACTCCCAGCACTCTGGGAGGCTGAGGCAGGAGGGTCTCAAATTTGAGCCCAGCCTGGGCAGCTTGCGACTTAGCAAGACCCTGTCTCTAAATTGAAAAAATGAAAAAGGGCTGGAGATGTACCTCAGTATGAAGATTATAGGTTCAGTTGTCAGGACCGGAAGGAGGAAAAAAAAAGACGAAACAATGGTGCTTGTCGGATTCGTCAGCTCTCCTGCCCAGCTGATCAGGTGCCTTTCTTCTGCTGCTGCCTCCTCCCCGGTGAGAACTTCTCTCTCCTTCCTTCTGAGGCCAGTTCACCAACTGCTCCCTGATCGTGCCAGGCACAATACAAGGTGCCAGTGATGCACGCAGGATTGTAAGATGAGGTCCCTTTGCTGCCCCAGCGTTTCCCTGTCGCTGCCCCCACCTCCGGGCCCTCTTTTCCTCTCTGTCATCCTTTCCTCTCACTCCTCCAAAACCCTCACCTCCGCCACGCACATCCTCGGCCCCTGGTCCACTCCTGCTCAGCCTCCAGCCTCCTGCAGGAGATGTGCTAACCCAATCGCGCAGCCCCCTCCAGCCTCCTTGGACAGCAGGCCCTGCTGCGTTGCCCTGATGCTGGGAGCAGCTGATGCTTGTGGACAGACCACAGATCCAGGAGGCCCTGGCCCAGCAGCCCCGGGCCCAGAACTGCTGACCAGCGGATGTCTTCACAGGAGCGATTCCGAGGGCCGGCCCTGCAGGCTGCCAGGAAGGCTGATGCAAGCAGACACACGATCTGGAGCACAATGGGAAGCCCCTGCCCTGGCTGTGAGCCAGGCGACCTGACTGGAATGGATGGACATGCAAGGTCACTGCTTGGCTGGAACCCAGGGGTGCCCAGATTGAAGATAGACAGTGCCAGGTGCTAGAAACCATGGATACAAAGGAAGATGGATGCTGGGAATGTAGTTCAGTGGTAGAGCAGGTGCCTGGCATACTTGAGACCTTGGCACTGAAGGAAGGAAGGAAGAAAGAAAGGAAGTAAAAAAGAATGATTCCCTTCAAGCCAGGTACAGAGGCGTACACCTATTGCAGTCCAATCTACTTGAGAGACTGAGGCAGGAGAATTGCTTGAACCCAAGTCTGAGTTCAGTCAGGCAACAGAGCAAGACACTGTCTCAAACAAATAAAAGTAAGTCAGATACAGTGGCACATACCTATCATCCCAGCTCCCTGGGAAGCTGGTGCAGGAAGATTGTAAATTGGAGTCCAGGCTGGGTGTGGTTGCACATGCCTAAAAACCCAGCACTTGGGAGGCTGAGGCAGGAGGACCATTTCGAGTTCGAGACCAGCCTGGGCTACAAACTGAGCTCAAGACCAGCCTGAACTGCATAGTGAGACCCTGTCTCAAAAAGAAAAAAAAAAAAGTTGGAGCCCAGGTCGGGCAACTTAGCCACTTAAGATTTTTAAAAAACTTTTTAAAGAGAGCTGGGGTTGTAGCTCACTGCAAAGGCCCTGAGCTCAATCCCCAGTACCTTAAACAAACAAATATAAAAAAGGAAATTAAGGTGGGGAATGGCTGGGATAGAGGCCCACAGGGCAACCTTTTCTCAGCTACAGCTTCTAAGTCAAAAAGAGAGCACCTCTTAGTTTAAATGATAGCTCTGGATATTGTGGCTAACCCTGTCCATGTCCTCAAGATCTATTCTACCCAAATAATGATGCAGGTACCCGATTTCCATCCTTCTGGCCTGTGATTGGCTCACTGATGGTCATGTGATCCTGTGATAGGAAAGCCTGCTGCAGGGGCTTCTGGGAAGCCACAGGACTAATATGCACAGGTCGGCCCTGCTCTGACCACTTTCAGGTACCCAGGGACAGTGTAGCACCTGCCACCCACAGAGGCCAGGGTGACCTAGCCAGGTAGACCAGATGCTGCCTCATTCAGGGGGCGCAGGTGACCCGGCTCTGTCTGAAATCACACATACACGCTCGGCCACGCTACTTCAGGGACAGAGGGTGCTGCCAACATCGTATCTTGATCCTTTAGGACCCCACGCAGCCGGGAGTGGCTGGACCACCAGGTTTCTCCCTACATAAGGGATCCTTTTGCTTGGCTCCTCCTACAAACTGGGTGTTATAAAGCTTTGCTTTAAATCTGGAGGACATCACTTTGGGTTTACGCCCCCATGGAAAATGAGGCTCCACCTCCATCTCCATGAAAACACGGTGATTCCAAAACAAAAACACCAACCAGAAAACACCCAGTGTGGTACAAGTGTGGAGAGGTCCGAACCCCTTCCACTTCCACTGTGGGGAGAGATTTAATATGGTGCAGTTGCTATAGAAAATCGCTTCAGGGTCTTTAAAAAGTTCAGTTTAGGCAGATGGGATGGCACACACGTGTCATCCCAGCTACCTGGGAGGCTGAGGCAGGAGGATCGCAAGTTGGAAACCAACCTGGGCAACTTACTGAGACTCTGTCTCAAGATAAAATAAAAAGAGGACTAGGGATGTAGCTCAGTGGTAGAGCATTTGACTAGTACGTGTGAAGTCTGGGGTTTGATCCCTAGTGACGCCCTTAAAAAAGTTCAATGTACAATTACCACCTAGCCTACCAATCCCACTCCAAGAGAACAGAAAACGTATGCCTAACCCAGATGTCCATCGGTAGACGCTAAGATAAACAAAACGCAACAATGCCACAGACTAGAAGAGGGTTCCACCATAAAAAGGAGCAAAGTACCGACATGAGCCAGGACATGTGGGTACCAAGTGAAAGGGGCTGGCCCGGAAGGCCAGGACTAGGTGAAAAGTCCAGAAGGGGGGACCCCGCTGGGACAGAAAGCACACTAACCCTTCTCTGGGGCCAGGGCTGGGGGAGAGAGGATGAATGAGCACTGGGTACAGGGCCTCCTTTTGGGGTGACGCAAATGGAGATTGCAAAATTCTAGAAATGCACTAAAGGCCACTGAACCACACACTCTAACATGGTTATTATTATTATTATTTTTATTATTATTTCTGGTAATGGGGATTGAATTCAGGGGTTTGGCCCTGAGCTCCCCAGCCCTTTTTATTCTTTTTTTTTGGGAGAACATCTTGCTAAATTTCTGCATTGCCCAGCTGGGCTCAAACTTGGAAATTCTCCTGCCTCAGTCTCTGAGAGCACTGGGATTACCGTTGTGTGCCACCATACTCCGCTAACATGGTTAATTTTACATAAATTTCCCCTCATGTTTAATAATTACACATAAAGGTGGGGGGGGGCACCAGGCAAAAGGAATGACATGGGACTGCACTGCCCCAAACGTCCAAGCCCACTTGAGACCTGGCCTTCAGCCCCTTTCCCACGCAGCTGAGCAAGCACGGCGCCTGGCACATGGTAGGCACTCAACTAGAGCCGTGCCCCCACGTCTCCTATGCTGTGGGCTGCATTGCAGCCTCTGCACTGGGTCCTGCCTGCCTTCTGGGGCCGGGGGTATCATTCATCTTGCACCCCGGCTGTTGCCGACACTTTGGAGTTGGCACCCCCACCACCACCTTGCCAGTTTGAGAACAACGCCCGCTCCAGCTGTGACCCAGGGAATCACACATCGTGCTGGTCTCCCCACTGCTATTTCCGGAGCCAGCATCTAGGTGAGTTCTCAGGGTCTTTGGGGCCGGCTGGCACCCCAGACGCTGGGGGCTCCTCTGGCTGTATCCCTTCTCCCTGCCATCCTGGGAAGACCTGGTTCTGGGGGCTGTTCTTAGGGTGTCTGGGGGGTGCAGATAATGATGATGGCCCTGTCACCTGTCTGTCCCTGCCAGAGACAATGCTGGGCGGATATGGGTTGGGTGGACAGAGCGGTGAGTCAGCCAGCTTGATCTAGGAGGTCTCACAGTGCAGGGAAGGAGGGAGGAGAAGCCACAGTTGCCCCCCAAGACACCCAGCTGCGTGGTTGGTGGGACCCAGGGCAAAATGGGGGCCCCTTGTTGCAAAATCACTAAAAGCATCAAGACGGTGATGGTGGAGCACTGAGTTTGCTGTGCCAAGCACATCCCTGGCTACATGCATGAGGAACGGCTAGGCTCTCCATGAGTTCAAGGCCAACCTGGGCTACACAGCGAGACCCCGTCTCAAACAAAAGCCCTGTCTGTAGGCTTTTGCGAGTGGACTGAGTGATAGCAACAGAAACGGATGGAGACAGATCCCCATGGTCACTCTACCCAGGGAGGCATCCCGCCTGCTCTCCTGTTCCCTGTTCCTGCCTTCTTGGCTGCTTCTCTCTCCCCCTCAGGCCTTGTCTGCGTTGTCACCTCCACAGAGACACCCTCCTCGATTGCACACCTCAGGTGCCTCCTCCCTGAGTTCTCCCCATCCTGGAACCCAAATGTTGCCCACTGTGTCCCATTCACAATATTCATGTCCTGAAGTACTGCAGACCCCACGGAGTGTGGGGCCGGCACCTATAATTTTCATCTGTGTTATCCGACTTGGGGCAGTGCCTAGCGCATAGTAGGTGTTCAGCACATTTCCGGGGAGTGAGGAGAGACTTTGTTTGGGGCTGTGAGGAGGCAGAACCAGGCTCTCTTGTTCCCAGCCTGAACCCGATCCCGAGGCCACAGGGCCACAGGGCAGGAACTGTATGTACCGTGATTTTCGCAGCTTTCCTGACTTTGGAACAAGCTGCCTTCCCAAGAAAACACATTACACAGAGAAATTTTTCCCCTCCTGGTCAGACAGCCCTTGTCCCGAGAAACAGTCCTTTATTTACGACAATAAAGCAGGGCCCATGGTAACGCATCGTGATGTCACGGGAGTGTGAGGTCATAAATCCCTTGGGACTGCCGTGGGGGGACGGGACACACAATGGACCGGGCGCCTCCCTGGCCCAGCTCAGGCTATTGCTAGATACATTTAAAAAACAAAAACCAAAACAGGTGGTTCTTCTTTTTCGTCTTTTAATCTTTTCCCTCTTGTTCTTTTTGTTTTCGATCCAGGCCAAAAAATGGAAATAAATAAATAAAAGTTGGAAAAAATGCGAGTGGAAAGACTTGTCCCAGGCATTTCCTGTTGGCTGCGGTCCAGCTCGGGGGATGCCAGCGGTAATGGGAACAGTGCGCCCGCCCGGCCCCCAGGAGAGCCGGCCCCGGCCGCCGCCGCCCGGCTGAGACGCGCAGGGTGCAGGGGCGCAGAACCGGGCGCTGACCGGAGAGATTCCCCCCGCCGCGCTCCCGGCACTTTCCTCTCCGCCTCGCTGCCGGTTGCGCTTTTCTCCATCTCCGCTTTTCTTTTCTTCGTGGCTCCCGCTGCGCCCGGCTCTTGGTCTGGTTTTCACTCCTGTTTATCTCTGTTTGTCTGTTTCCACCTCCGTCTCAGCCTCTCCTGGTCTCTCAGCTTGTGTTTTCCTTTCTCCAGGGAACCTGTCCACGCAGAACTCTGACCTACAGACTGAGAGAGAGCACAGGGGTCCCCGTTTCCAGTGTGCAGGTACCAGGGGGCAAGCCCACGCCAGTCCGGGACATCTGTACCTGCTCAAGGCGCGTCCGGGGCCTGTGATCCAGCAGCTGGAGAGAAGCTGCCTCTGGCCACTGTCTGCAAACCTCCCAGTGACAGCGGCAGCCCCGGCCAGCAGCTTCTCTGCCCCCAGCCCACACCTCCACCACACTGCAGTGGGGCAGGACCGTGCTTACTTGACAGGATAACTCTTTGCTGGGGACTTTTCCTGTGTGTCATGCATAGCTGGCAGCATCCCTGTCCCAACCATTAGACTCTAGCAGCAAATGGCCCTCCCAGCCACCATGACAACCCAAAACATCTCCAGGCACAGCCAAATGTCCCCTGGCAGATGGTGAGGTTATTGAGAGCCACCGGTCTAAGCCACCTCTGTTCTCCCCTGTGCCAAAATTCCTCCCCCGAGGCTCCCTATTATTATTACTATTAATATCACAGCAAACATCTACACAAGACACATCCTTCATCTATGTACTAAGTCAGTCCTAGCTCCTGTCTCAGGGACTATTGTGCGGTTGATGATGACAAAGTAATTTACGCCATGCTAAGATACTTGTCATTGTTCTCATTCCTACCAGCACCTTAAGGTCCTTAGGTCCCCAAGTCACACCCTTTCCTGGGTCTTCATTTTGGAACCATCCCTCCTGCTGCCTGGGCCCACCTCCCACCCTCCCTCCACCTGTCCTCCCCCACTGTCCTCCGCCGCCACCACCACCACGTGGTTCAGATCTGACCTTGGGACTGTCCTTGGGACCTGCAACGCCCGGGGTCTCCACCACCTGGGGCTCCCCAGCTGCCTGAGAGCTCAGTGCTGGGCCCACAGTGCTGGGCTTTGGTGCAGACTGAAAGTTCTGCTGAGAGCAAGTACCTTGGGTGGGACCCCAAGTCAGATAAGGGCAGAGAGAAGCCTGGAGGCCGCCTGGCTACCTACCATTCATTCCCATTTCCTTCATCTCAGTCAGTGTGGCAGCTACCCTCTTATAGGGCTTGCAGGCAGCCATGTGACTCAGGCCTGGCCAATCAGAGGAAGCCACATCCCTTCACGGTAATTGGCTCATGGCTAGTCACCTGATTCAATCTGGTCCAATGATATGTCTTGGAATAGTTGGGCTTTAAAGGTAAACCTCAGTACACCAAGGGAATTAAAACTCAGATGGAGCTTGGTGAAGCAGTGTACACCTGTAATCCCAGCTGTCTGGGAGGCTGAGGCAGGAAGATCACAGTTTTGAGCCCATCATGAGCAGTTTAGAGGCTGAGAATGACCCTGTCTCAAAAACCAAACCAAAATGAAAACCATAGGAGACAGAAAGGTGCAAGAGACCCAGGTGTCACCATGTGAGCCCTGACAGTCTGCCTTGGATTCTCTACTTCTCAGGCCAATAATTTTTTTTAAATTTCCATAAAGCTGTTTGGAGTTAACTTTGTATCCCTCTGTGTCACACTCTCTGAGCCCCAAGCCAGTGGCTCTGCCCGGAGTACCTCCTACCTGGATCTTGCAAACCCACCTGCCCAAAAGCTGGGGTCCTCCCAACCTCGGTTACAATTGCCCAGAACGGTGAGCAGCACCTGGCATCCATGTGGCCTGGGGGGTTGGTTATCCGATCACACTCAGCTCACTCGGGGTAAGGCCAGGAGCTGAAACACACCAGCGGGTCCCCGCCAAGTGGCCCTTGCCTTGGGGCCTCTCTGCTGGGTGCTAGATCTACTGGGATGGGGTGAGCGGGGGTGGGCCCCGCACCTGCATCTCCCTATCCAGGAGACACAGGGAACCCCAACTTCCGCCGTAACTCTGCTGTCTCTGTGCTGAGTTCTGCTCACACCATGCTCTTGGAGCTGCGGTGGGGAGGAGTCAAAAATGGCAAAAATCACTAACACAAATGTAACCGCACCTTCCCAAAGGAAGCCCAGATGGGCCACTGCATGTGCATGTGTGCTCCAAGCCTGCACAGGGAGCTCATTTTCTTGCGGACTGCACCTCCGTGTCCATCACCCTCAACATCCCTCTGCCCAGGACTCAACAATCTCCCATCAGGACAATTGTGGCACATGGTATAGTCAGGCAGCAAGTGCTGGCAGTAAAGGCCAGGGAGGATTCTTTCCAGAAGCCAAGGTGCAAAGCCACAGCCACCAAGCCAACTAGTTTCCCGCCACTTCCACCCTTGTGCCCAGATGGTACCCGAGACATAATCGCCATAGAACCCCCGTCAAGGCTGCACGCCATGCTATAAACTGTGCTTTTGGACGTCATTGAGTGCACCCGTGCCAGTGACATCACCGTTTCCACAGCAACTAATATAATTAACATGAGAAAGTGCAAGGAGAGAGAAGGGAAGAAGGGAGAACACCAAGTCCAATCCCAAACAGAGAAAGTTACACGGCGGCGGGGAGAGGAGGGGCGGAGGGACCTATAAAATGTTTTACTGCCACTTGTAAGAAAGGCCCGCCACCACGCCACGCACCGCTGTGGGAGTAATGAGCTCGTTTGCAAACTGTATCTCTTGCAAAATACAGACAGGGCTTTGTCGCCTTCACAGTTTATGGAGTTGAAACAGAGGAGCCTGCTCCAGGTGAAGCCGCCCTCTCTGCTCCAGGCCCTCGAGAGGCCAAGGTCGGCTCTGCCCAGGCCTGGGGGAGCCTTCACTCAGACCCGGGTTTGGCCCCGACAGCAGTGCACATATCAATGAAGCCATCCCATTCACATCTGGTAACACCCATGCCCCGGTTGGACATTACAGACTGACACTGGCATCATCCTGGTTGACCTTAGATCCAGGAACTTATGGAGTTTGGATCTTAAATGTCACCCAAAACCCTGTATGCTAAAGATCTGGTCCTCAGGGTGGCGCTCTTGGAGGTGGTTGGACCTTTAATCAGTGAGCCCTGGCTGGAGGACTTTAGGTCATTGGGGTGTGGCCTTGAGGAGGATTATGGGATCCCAGGACTCTCTTTCTGTTTCTCTCTCTCTTTCTCTCCCTGGCAATAAGGTGACCTTTTTCGTTCCCCTGCCCACTCCAGTGGGCCAAACTATTATGGGCTGGAACCTCTAAAACCGTGAGCCAAAAATTTTTTTTGAGATTATAGATACTGGTTACAGTGCCCAGCTCCTAACTCTTTATAAGTTGACTAACTCAGATGTTTTGCCATAGTAACAGAAAGCTGACTGGCACAGTACCCCCATTCTGCTCCCCTTCAATGATGAAGCACGCCAAGGCTCAGGGAGGAGAGAGGACTTGACCCTGAATTTGCTCAATTCAGCACCTGGAGTCTACACAAGTTGAGTGTTGCCCCACTGTTGGTCCACTTTGCGCTGAGTTTGAAGAATCCTTAGTCCAATCCTGGTTTTTTTGTTGTTAGGAGTAAGTTAAATCATTCTTTCTCACTGTGCCTCAGTTTCTCCAGGTTCCCCCTCCATCTTCTCCTGGAGACTTGGGCTTCCTCAGAGAGGCCTAGGTTCTGGGTAGGGTGGGGATGTGGAGAGCAGTGAGGGGGGGACTGTGCCCTGTGCAAAAGGAAAACGTGGGGGGCCCTTGTTCACAAATGGAGGGACAGTGTTATTAATGTAGGAGCCGGGCACTGTAACCAGTGTCTATAATCTCAGCACTCTGGGAGGCTGAGGCAGGAAGATAGCCAAATTCAAGCCCCATCTAGGCAACTTAGCCTTACAAGTAGAAACAGAAAAGGACTAGGGATTTAGCTCAGAGGTGCAAGTGCCTGCCTGGCAAATGCAAGGTCATGAGTTTGATCCCTAGTGCCAAAAAAATAATAAATAAATAAATAAATAAATAAATAAATAGAAAATAAATAAAGGGCTAGGGATGTAGCTCAGTGTGAAGACCCTGAGCTCAACCCCAGTACTAAGATAGAATCCTCTTTGTCCTTGAATTCTGCAGTCTCTCTCTTGTGACCTGTCACAGTGCTTCCATTTTTCCACTTGTGCTCTGCTTTCTCCAGCATGAGGAGCTCAGAGGGTGAATGTGGACCCTCAAGGTGCCCAGAGCCCTGCCTGGCTCAGCCCCCCAGCTTGCTGGCTCCCCTTTCCTTCCGGTCCCTGTAGCCAAGCCTTGGGGAGGTGTGCAGAGAGCGAGCCAGACACCCCAGCTCCACTGCCCCAACTCGTGGAGGGTGGGTGGCCACCCCAAGAGGTAAAATAAACTCCCCAAATCCCAAGTCCAGGGCCCTGGGTGACTGTCCTGTCTGTCCTGGCTGTGGGGCCTTGTCAGCTGGGAGAACAGAGATTCCCTAGTGAAGAAAAGAGAGTGTTAATTATAACAACGCAAGGACAATCCTCAGCCAAGAAAAGTAACCCGCCAGCGCCAGCGGGGAAACCGACAGATAGGGCCCCCCAGGTGACAGAAGCCATCACAGCTGCGATCAGTGGTGCTGAGAGGGGTCACCCTCGATACCAAGGGGTAAGACTGGCATTTTACCTCCTGCCAGAAATCACAGCATCTGCCCAGGAGGGAAACTTCGGAAGAATTCCAGCAGAGGAGCTTTCTAGGAAAGACCTGACCAGCGCTTCTCGAAACTACCAGGGCCACTGAAAATGAGGGAATCTGGAAATTCTTCAGAGACAGGAGGAGCCAAAGGATATGGGCTGATTAAAGACCACCAGGATGACATCTCAGAGCAGGAAGACATCTGAGGCAGACTAAGGAAATCTCTCTCTCTCTCTCTCTCTCTCTCTCTCTCTGAGACAGGAGGATATTTAGGCTGCATACCAACTTTTGGTCCTCCTGCCTCAGCCTCCCAGAGTGCTGGGATGATAAGTATGTGTTCCCGCCCTCAGTTTAGGAAATCTTTAATAATAAAGTATGGGTTTAGTAAACAGTAACGTATCAATGTTGACTCATCGGTTGTAACCAATGTGCCATATAATGTAAGATGTTAATTATAGAGGAAACTGAGTGTGGGGTACGTGGGAACTTTCATCATTTTTCAGTAAATCTAAAAGTACTGTAAAAAATAGAGCCTGGTAAAAATAGAAAAGACATGCTTTAAACCGCCCCCAAACCCAGTCGCAGACCTTCCCCACATGAGTGAAGGCCATACAGCAAAGTGGTCCCAGCCATGAGCCTTGGGGGCAAGAGACGCCAGGAGATGCGGGTTTAGACCCCAGCTCCACTGCTGTTTCACCCCCTCCGCTCTGAATTCCTTCTACCTCAGAATCGGGTGAGAGTCACAGGTTTTGCAGATGGAGGGGGGATTTTAGGAGGAGGAGGCTCAAGGCGTCAGGCTGCTGCTGGCCCCTGGACTGGGAACTCTCCTATGAACATAAACCAGCCACAGCCTTTTCCATGCACGTTAGAGCAATGCCCAAGGAAAGCGCATCTTCAAACGTGTGCAGCCCTGGCTTGATTGTGCCGTGACCCAACTGTGCCCATTTGAAATGGCAGTGTTGACCCCGGCGGGTGGTCACTGAGTTGGACTGTGGGACTTCGAAGTGCCTGCACAGAGCGATTGCAGCTTCTCTTTAGTGAAGACACAAAAAGAACTGTGGGGAAATCTGGACTGAAGAGCTGGGTATGAGGAGAGGTATTTTCCCTGGATTTCTTAAGAGTTCCCTAAAAGGAGATCCCAACACCGGGCCCTGATGGTGCTGTAATCCCAGCATATGGGAGGCGGAGGCAGGAAATTGGAGCCTAACCTGGGAAACGTGGGGAGACCCTGTCTCAAAATTTTGTAAAAAAATATTAAAGGGCCCGGGATATAGTTCAGTGTGAGCCTTGGGTTCAATCCCCAGGACTGCAAAAAGGGGAGGTCCCCGTAAAAAAAGAGGGGTGTCTCTTTCCTCCCTTCTTTTTATATCCCCCTCCTGTATTCATACTGCTGCTGAGAAATCCCGGGGATGAGGGGTGCTCCCGTCCTCTTACTGGTGCGCTCAGAAGCCCCCAGCCCTGAGCCCCGCAGCAATTTCCCTCCTAATAGGCCACTTGTTCAGAGAAAGGGAGCCACCCACTTGGGTAGTTTGGAGAACAGGGAATGAATGCAGGGTGCAGGGCTCTGCCGATGGCCCCTCTTAGCTAAGTGTGCTGATGCCCTGAGTCTCAGGGTCCCCCTTTGTGAACTGTGGACAGTAGGTGGAGGTCCCACGAGTGTGCATGGGTAGTGTGGGGCTGGCAGGGTTGGGCACCAGTTCCACTGCAGGCTCTGTAAGTGTCCTCCAAGCCACCTCCTATCACTGGGCTCTCCCACTGAGAAAACTGAGGCTGGGGAGGTGAAGGTATTTGCCCAAGGCTGTGCAGGCACAGCAAGGGACAGACTCGGCCTGCCAGACCTGCAGTCCTCAGTGACCTTCGGCAGCTTTCCGGAGCACTTGCTACGTGCAGGGCAAAGGAGACCCCGTCACCACCCAGGAGCCCCCAGACAGGACATCGGGACACCTCCATATCTACTGCCCTGGGTCTCCTGTGGGTTCAAGAGCCAAATGCAGGAGGCAGAGCCCTCACCCAGCACCCAAGCCCTGGGGGCCCTGCTAAGGCTCACAAGGCTCTAGGACGACCCTTGGGAGGGTGACTTACTCACCCCATTTGCCAAGGACCTTCCAGATTGGTTTTTTGTTTTGTTTTGTTTTTAGTAATGGCGGTTGAATCCAGTGCCTATAGCACCATGCACATGCAGGAACAGGGAAGGGGTTTTGGGGGAAGTCTGCCAGGTAATGGCACCATGGAGGTGCCAGGGATCTGTCAAGTTGAGGGAGGGCTCTGTGCCCTGCTGGCCGGGACTGTCCTTCCCAGGCTGCCTGGATGGTACGGGCAGCCCGCCCATGGCAGGACCTCTACCGGGCATGGCGTGTGACCTGCCTTGATACGCCAGGGGTTAAACACTGACGGTGGACATGGAGCTGCCTGGCACATACTAAGTCACTGTTGCCATTCTGATTAATAACTTATTGACTGACTTTTGCCAGTATGCATCCAGGGCATCACACACAAAGGTCTGCAAAACCCCGAGTGCCCACTATGCCCCACACACAGGGGAAACAGATGTAGAAAGATCTCAGGAATTGGTCGCCCGGTGCCAGGTCCTGGCCCCTTGTGGCTTTGCTTGTTCCTTATCTTAGTTATTTTCGTTTCTGGGACAAAAAACAGACACCACTGAAAGGAAAGGTTTGTGTTGTGGTTTGCAGAGGTTTCCATCCATAGTCAGCCAGCTCCAAGGCGGCAGTATGGCAGAGGGGCAGGGCAGGCAGGAGCCACCAGGATCCAGGGAGGGGGAAGGGTGGTACTCTCCCAGGCCACGCCCCCAGGGACCCGCTTCCCGCCCCCCCCAAGAGACAGCACAGGGTCAGTGCAGGGGCAGGGGGCCCTGCTCGGGGGAGACTTCCCGGGGTACCTTGAGGAGAACATGGAGGCTGTTATAGGACACACAGAGAGTGGGGAAGATTCGGGTGCCTCCTGGGATGCCGTCCCGCGGGAGGTCTGCTTGCAAAACCTTTGCCACACAGCTAAGCACTGGCCTCGTGGGACAGACAGTGGGAAACGCTTGCCGGTTTTAAGGAAGAAAGTGATCAGAAAGCAGGGTTTCGGGGAAATCCATCCAGTTGTACATCATCAGGATAATTACAAACATAAAGACTTTGAGAGCTTCCCTGGGCCCGTGTTCTTTACCAGCCCTGCAGGGTCCTGGCTTATTGTCCCAGTGACACTTGCTGGGAGGTTTGCATTCATCCTAGCTGCCATCACCAGGGTCCAGTCCTCCACCCGCAGATGCTGGGGTGGGGAGAACGGAATTTGCATGCGAGATGGCTGTGGTGGCCGAAAGCGGACTGTAGTGACCCCAACAGTGCTCCTCTCCCGGGCCCAATCTCCCCAGAACCTCGAGACGTGACTGTATTTGGAAAAGGAGTCTCTGCAGATGTAATTAGTTAAGCATCCTAAGATGAGATCATCGTGGATCGAGAGGGGCCTTAAATCTGACAACCAAAGGCCTTAACGGAAATGGCCAGGACACAGGACAAATGGAGAGGAGGGCACTGTGACCCTGGAGGCAGAGAATGGGGTGATGTGACTACAAGCCGGCCAAGGCACCAACAGTTGCTGGGAGCTAAGAGACAGGCAGGCACAGGCTGGCCCTCAGCGCCTGCAGAAGGACACTGTGCCCTGCCAATGTCACCAGTTTGAATCTGTGGCCTCCTGAAAGTCAAGAGTATCCACTTCTGTGTTTTAAGTCACCCAGTCTGTGAAGACATGTTATGGTGGCCCTGGGAGAGTAATAGTCCCATCTCACTGAATGACAGGGCTATGTTCTAGATGGCAGTGTATTCCCATGGGACTGTCACCTATACTCTGTCCGTCACTGGCTAACATATCATTCCGTGTTTTTTTTGAGAGTACCTCACTATGTAACCTAGGTTGGCCTGGAACTCACGGCAGTCTTCCTGCCTCAGCCTCCTGAGTGCTGGGATTACAGATGTGTGCTGCCATACCTGGCATCAAAGTAGCATTCTATAGCGCATGACTAGGAATTTTGGATGCTGGAAATTGGGGGGGGGGCTTTGATGCCAGCCACCATATTCTCTCTGCTTTGATCCTACAGACAGGGAAAGGCAAGTGACCAGGATGCAGTTAGGAGGCCTGCAGGGGTTGAGAGTGAAAGGAGGGGATGAGAGAAGTCAAGGTTGGTTCGAGCCCAGGAGAGAGGCGGAGACACCCTGCCTCTCTCCCCTTTGGCTGTCAGGCAGAGATCAGCTAATGTGGCCAATGAGGATCATCTTCACCACACTTTGTAGAATTTAAACCTACTTCTTTTCCAATCTTGAGAAGTAGCAGTAATTACGATATAATCCCAAGAGATATTTCTAATCACTGCCTGTTAAATTCCGATGCCCACCGGGCGTGGCGACGCACACGTAGAATCGCAGCACCTTGGATGGCTGAGGCAGGAGGGTCCAAGTTTCAAAACTGGACTGGGTGGAACTTAGTGATCCTGTCTCCAGAACAAAAATAAGAGAACCCGGGATATAGCTCAACAGGAGAGTACTCACCTGGGGGTGAAAGGGTCAGACCCATCCTTGGCGCCCCACCCCAACTCAGATTCCCCTCTGTGGAGCACTCACCCTCAAATGCACACAAGTCTCACAACGAAAAGTCCTAAAGGGTCCTTGGGACTCAGAAGGGCCAGAGAGCACATGCACTGTTCTTTAAAAAAAATTTTTTTTTCTCATCTCTCAGGGTAGAGGCGAGGGAGCGAGCAGATATTTCTCAGATAGGCTGATTTTTTTTAATCAAAAAGAAATTAAAGAACAGGGAATGATGCACATTTCTTATGGGGAGAGCGGGAGTCTTAGTCCTTGCCTGTCTTAAAATAGCCTGACAGCGAGGCGTTTGCATTGTGCTCAGGGTCCACAGCCCTGGGGACCAACCACAGCCCAGCCTTGGCTGGGGGAGGGAGTGAGGGGCTGGGTTTTTAGATTTACTGCATTAATGCTTCTCCAGTTTCTGTGGAGAAGCCACTGGAGAGAAGCTTGGCTGCAGATGTAGTGAAAGCAACATGCAGAAATGCAGTATCAATAACTAAATATAACTCACAACTGAAACGCCTTTCACTGCACCTGGAGAGCTTTCCAAATATCTTAGCTCATTAAATCCACACACAGGCCGAGGGAGGTAGGGTCCCCTCTCCCCGTTCTTATGGAGCAATGAAGATCTGAGGTCCCGGTCTTGTTTGTGATGGCATGTGGGACGTCCTTTTGATGTACCTGCTGTCTTCCTTGTGGGCGTTTTTGGAGGACACACAATCCATGGAGGTGCCCTGCAGAAAGTGGGCCCGGGGCTGTGTTAGTTAAGGCAGGGCTGGCTGTTCCCACAAACTGACCTCCTAGTATCTGTGACCCAATGCCACAGACATTTATTTCTCATTTACGCGAACTCCAAAATGGGTACACTTGCTTGTTAGGCAGCCCTCCACACATCCATTTAGCAACTCCACCTCTCTCCAGTTTATTACTCTGCTCACCGCTCCTTCTGTACCTGCTCTGCAATTAGATTTCAGATTGGGCTGCTTTTTGTGGCCAGGGCTGAAAATCCCCCTCCCCCATTGCTTCCACACACATTCATTGGGTAGAAATGGGTCACATGACTGTACCTACTTGCAAAGGAAGCTGGGAAATGTAGTTCAGCTCTGTTGCAAGAGGAATGGGTACAGCAAAGCACTAGGCACTCCATCTCTTGGGACTCTCTACTCTTAGTTTCTGTTCCAAGCAGGGCAGCTCGGATTTTATCCTTATTATATATCTTCCATTCTGCATACAGTTTAGGCTGAAATCAGGGACACACATTCCTTTATCATTAAAATTTGTTCAAACTAGATCAGTGGTCTTAAAACTGATTATCTGAATCCCTAGAGAACACTGTGAAATGCGGAGATTCATAGTCCACCCCCTTGGCGATTCTGATTTTGTAAATGCAAGGCCCTCTCTGCCTGTAGCCGGCACCTACGCTGAGGAGCCTTTGTGAATGTGTGAACAGAATAGTGAAGGTTGGAGGTAGCAGATGATCATGGCAGATAAAAGACAGGGGACAGCAAGAGGACTTGCAGGACTTAGTGCTCTTGTGCAATTGCTTATCTAGTAAAGCTGAGGACACACAGTCTCTGAGCCTGAGGTTCCACTCCAGTTTATGTCCTCGGGAAATTCTTATCCAGGTGCACCCAGAGACACTCTAACAATGCACCATTGTTATGAGCACTGCTGTGGTTTGAATGCTTGTGTCTCTTCCAGAATACAAGCTGGAACTTAATCCCCAACGATGGTGGTGTTAAAAGGTGGAGCCCTTAGGAGACAATTAGGCTAGGAGGGCTTTGTCCTGAACCCTGGGATTGGCAGCTATAAAAGAGCTGGAGGGAACCCCGTAGATGGCTCTGCTCCTCCACTTTCTGCCAGGTGAGGACAAAGCAACAAGCCACCATACTGGAAGCAAAGATTGAGTCCATGCCAGATGCTCCACCCACAGGCACTTTGGTCATGGGCTCTCCAGTTTCCAGAATGGTGAGAAATTAACTTCCACTGCTTATCATATTATGCCGTCTCGGGTATTTTGTCATAGCTGAGTGAACAGGCTTAGGGCTCCCGCGAGGGAATATGATACAGTGGTGAAGAAATGAACTACGGTGATAGACAAAAGTACACCTGTGTCTAAGAATTTGTTTTGAGCACAAGAAAAGGACTTTATGAGCATGAGTCCATTTATACAAAGGTCCAGCTTGACCAAGCTAAGCAGAATAGTTCAGGGAGGTAAACACGGTGGCAAGACAATAAAATGTGAATGTGTAAGGCTTGGGATGAGGTTTACTCAGATACTGCCAGAAGAGGCACACGGGGTCCCTGGGGTGGTGGCGGTGATCTTTCTTTGCCTACGTTGCTGATCTATGCGTATTCAGTATATAACGATCCTCATGCCGACACCAGCGCCCCTGCCCTTTCCTGGCTGCACGCCATGGCACACAGTAGGAGAGTAAAGAAGCAGGGAAGACTGGGCCTGTCTCTCTATACGACTTAGGCCAAGATGGGACGCTCGAATCAAGTGTCCAGCTCAGGCCCCTGCTCTTCCCTGCCGCTGTGTACCCTTAGATCACTTGCTCAGCCTCTGGCTTTCTTGGCTTCCGAATCCTACAGTACTGATGAAAAGCCTTCAGCCTGAGGGGAAGACCAGTGTGCTTAGCCTTTTCCTCCTGAGGAAAGAGAAAACGTGCTTAGCCCTAGAGAGAGAAGGCACTCAAGTTAGAGCTCAGCCCAGGTAACCTGGCAAACTTACTAAGACCTTGTCTCAAAATAAACATCAATAAAAGGGTTGGGGACATAGCTCAGTACAATCGCCTGGGTTTAACTCCCATCGATGAGAGAGAGAGAGAGAGAGAGAGAGAGAGAGGAGGTGCTTTCGCGTGGAACCAGCCCACGGTAGCTGCTAGATCCACCTAGCTCTCCCAGTCAAACAGAACATGTGCAGCTGGATCCCTCGGAAAGGGCTGGGGACGCTGTGGCCACCGCCTTCGGACCAGCTCCGTTCCTATGTTGGCTCCTTCTTTCCCCGCTCACTTCCTTTCAGTTGATGTCACTCAGCTGGACTCTCAGAGCCTGTGAGTGTCTGTAGCTGACTGCGGAGGGAGACAGCCACGCCGCCGTGTGTCCAAGTTGAGAGCTGAGGGTGAGGGGACAGGAATGGAGGTGACCCGTGGGTCCTCTCAGCCCCCTTCCCGCCAGCAGTGCCCAGAAGCCAGGTCTCGAGGAAATTCCCAGGGTTCCTCAGAGCCTCAGCCCTCACCTGCCCATCTCCCCAGAGATGGCATTGCTCCGTGTCCCCCGGACCCTTTTGGACTCTTCTCAGTCCAACCCAATACTATGTCCCCAGAGTCACACTCCTGTCAGCCTTGGTGCCAGGCACGAATTCTGCCCCAGTGTGAAAGCAGCCGGAAAACACCGGCCTCCGCCACTGTTGAAAGAACCAGGTGTCATCTGACTCGGATCCGGTTCTCCTCAGGGTCACAGACACCGGGCATGATGTGCCTTCCTGTCCCGACCGCCAAGCTCTTCCTCCAGCGGAGGTGTGGGCTTCCTTCTACCAGACAAGGGGCCTTCGGCAAACATCTCTGGGACACCAGGGGCCACCAAGGAATATTCAGGACTAGCATGTGAAAGCTGGGGTCAAGTGTTGGAATTTACAGTTAATTACAAAAAAAAAAAAAGGGCGTCTTTAAGGCAGGACTTTTCAGAACCCTCTACACACGGAAGGACTGAGGCAGCAGTCAGCAGGGATGAGAAACACAGTGTTTTCCAAACTTCCTATGGAGGCTCTGGGCAGGCTGGGGTTCCCCAGAATGAACATGGGGAGACTCTCCCAGAACCGGGGCTTCAGGCTGGCAGCACAGGGAGCCAGAAAACTGCTACCCCTGAGGAATAACTGTGGGGCCGAGGGGAGGGAGTCGGCCAGGTCCCTGGTCTTTGTTCCCTCCTCCTCCTGCCCCACTCTACCTGGAAACAAAATGGGCCACTAACGCCAAGGCTGTCCAGAGAGGTGATCTCACTTGATGACGTGACCCTGGAAGGAGACGTTATTATTATCATCAGGGTTCCTCAATCACGGGGAGCGCTACAGTACCATATAATTTCCGGGTGATAACCAAGGTTCCCATTAGCTCATCTAATTGGTTGCTTGGGTTGGAGCAGGAAGGGGCTGGCGGGTCACACACACCCTTGGCTTTGGAGCCCGAGTTCTTCCAAGGAGCTCGGGGAATTCACTCCTGTTAGGGTCAAGAATCTTTCTGGAGCCAGGGAAGGAGGCGGGGTGATTTCCTCAACTGTAAAAGGAATTGTTTTACATTCTTTTTAAGGTGGCTGAGATGCTAACTGGAAACAACTGGCTCAGACCTTTAGGAGCCCAGGGCCTGCACCTCACTGCGGCTTTGCTCAATATGACCCCATCGCTGCCCTTCGGGGCTGCAGTCTGCACGGGGCCAGATGCCACAGGAGCTGTGCTTTTCACTTTCCACCTGCATGATTTGGCACCACAGAGACAGGAGCATCGATTAATAAACAAGAGCCCATTACAGATGCTCTATTACCAGCCAGCGCCCACCTGGTAGAGAAAGAAGCGTGAGGTCAGGAGGGTTTCCCTGTTTCCCTGAGCCGCAGTGCAATGCAATTGATCTAACCTTACACAGGGTGGTAACTGCCTTTGGCGCCCATGTCCCCGAGAGGGGCCGGAGGGCTGGCTCCACCCAGGCCAAGCGTTCCACGACAGCCCTGTCCTGCAGAAGTCTGGGCCCACGAGAGCCGTATCGGTGGTCAGAACTTTGTGACCACTGGGCTCTTCAAGGAGGCCAGAGGTGCCACGCTGAAGGGAGAGGTTATATTTTCACATCAGCTGGTGAGGCCAAACGGGTGAGGTCACCTTATCCTTTAAGATTCCTGCCCATCGGTTAGAGGATGGATGGCCTAGAAGGCTCAGGTTCAAGGACCAGAAATCAAAGGGCTGCGAATATATGGCTGAGTGGCCAAACGTCCTGTCTCTAAGGAAATGGGTCTCACGGGGGGGGGGATCTTACCCACACACACACACAGAGGACATTTGGCACAACCTGGCGAGGGACCCTCATGAGCTGCTGACCAGCCATCTGGAGCACACGCTGGCCATAAGTAGCCTTGACCTTAAACTGTGGGCGTCCTTGGTCAGCGCTTCCACCCTAGGGATTCATCCCAAGGGCGTAAGAGAGCCTTCAAGGCATCCTCAACTCTAACACCATTCATCACAGCTTTGGCAAAAGCAGCAAAAGATGGAACACGTCTTCGAGACCCAACAATAGGGAGCTGATTGGAAAGTTTGTGTCACTGTCACATCAGCTGGCCATGAAGGATGGCATTAAAGAGTGTGTGTGCTGACATAGAAAAGCATTCTTGAAAAGCAGGTGGCGGGGTGGCGGGATGCATTTTATTTATTTTTTGGTGCCGGGGATCGAACTCATGACCTTGTGTTTGCCAAGCAGGCACTTACGCCACTGAGCCAAACCCCCAGCCCCGGGATGCATTTTAAAAGGCTGTGCGCACACACACAGCAGAGAGAAAGTGGGACCGCGGCCATTGACACACATCAGGATGCCCAGCTCCACAGTAGCCAGGGCAACGCAGAGGAAGATGCTGTGCTGGGCTTTCCCTCGAAACTGGCCACGCACATGCAATTCAGGAGCCATCATTTCCCAAGAGCGTCGGGGAATCGGGTCCTCCTGCGTGCTGGTAGGAGTATAATCTGCTGCAACCTTTCTGAAGAGGAATTTGACAGTTCTATCAAAGTGTCAATGGTGGATGACAGTGACTGCAATTGCCTGTCTTCGTTCCACAAGGACACTTGCACAAGCAGGCAAGGATGTCTGGGGGTTTTGGGTTGTTGTTGGTTTTGAGACAGGGTCTTGCTATGTAGTTCAGGCTGGCCTCGAGTTCCCTGTGTAGCCTTGGACTCGGCACAGCGATCCTCGGGTCTCAGCCTCCTGAGTGCCGGGGTTACAGGCATGGGCCACTACACCTGGCTAGGAGGTCTATTTTGCGTTCATGATAAATTGGGTTTAACTGCCCGTGAGTATGGGAACAGGTGTCCCCGTGGAAGTTTATTGATACAAAGATGTTATCCAGACATCAGAGGGAATATGGGTGATCAAAGCGAGTGGATGCCAAAGCTCTCCAAGATGCACGATTAGATGAAACAAAGCAAGTCAGAAACGCACACACTGCGTGACCTTGTCTGCCTTTAAAATACTGTATATGTATCTGGGGACACAAGTACATTGGTGAATATGTGATACAGTCTACGGAGTAGCAGTGGTCACATCTGCCGAGAGGAAAAAGACGCGTTCTCTGTTGTACGCCACGTCTTTGTGGGTAATTTGCTTGCATTGATGTGATACTTGGCTGAATCTTAAAAACAAACAAAAGAGAACCACGGAAAGAAAGCTCTCTCTGGGGAGAGGGGTTAGCGATGATTTGGGTTTTTGTGTTATAGTTTCCTGTGGCTCATCAGGATTTTTCTGATTTTTCTGCAATGAACATGATTACCTCTTGTGACACTTAAAACTTTTTTTGTTGTTCTGAGACAGGGTCTTGGTATGTAGTTCAGCTTGGCCTTGAACTCACTGTGTATTCTGGGCTGTGTGGAACTGCTCCAAGGCCTCCTGCCTCAGCCTCCCCAGTGCTAGCATTACAGGCATATATCTCCACGTCCAGCTTGAAAACTTTTTTAATGGCAAGAGGAATGATATTAATGAAATACTTTATGAAGGTATTATTAAGATAGTATCTCAATGTGTAGTTCAGCAGGGCTTGAACTCACTATCTAGCCCAGGCTGGCCTCCAACTCATGGCGTTCCTCCTGCCTCAGCCTCCTGAGTTCTAGGTTGAGAGGTTGGGTACTGTCTCTGTCTTTTTGTCCTTTCTACTCACACATTTGTCCCTTCTACACTCACACACACACACACACACACACAGTGTCACCCAGGGCCAAGTGTCCCTGAAGGGGGGAAGATGAGAGAGTGCCATACCAGAGGGTGGTGGAGAAGGCGTCCCAGGAGCTGTAACAGTTAAACATGGTCTTGTTGGAACTGGTACACTTTAATAGACAAGAAGCCCTCCAGTAATTGAATTCCATTATCTGTGCTGGTGGCACCCTGCTCTGGGGATTAATGGCCCTTGTTATCAATTAATTCTTCTTGGATTCCCAGCCAGATACCGGCTAATACGACTTAAGCATCTCCCTTGCATTGCTCTCCTCGGTGGACACGGAGACCTTTCTGGACATCTCAACAGAAAAAAAAAAAATGTCCTCGTCCCATCCATCTCCCAGATTAAGACCACAGAGACAGGAAGCTGCCACACAGGAAGCACCTCGCCTAACAGCTCCATGGGGGAGACACTTACCCCAGACTCACCTAGCTGGGGATTAGGCAAGGATAGCTTTTTTCTGTTTGTTTGTTTCTGTTGTGGGATGGGTGCTGCAGACCCAACCTGGGGCCTTCATGCAAGGCCTTTTGCAATTTTTATTTTGGGATGGGTCTGGTTATGTGGCTAAGCTGCCTACACCGAGCTCATACATGCAACCCTCCTGCCTCAGCCTCCCAGACTGGTGGGGTTAGAGGCATGGAATACCATGCCCAATGATGTACAGCTTTTTCTAATCCAATCATACCTTGATAAACTGATTTAAACAAAGAAATAAGCCAAAAATCAGTGCGCTCCCCACATCCTTTTCCTCTTGGGCTTGCATGCTGCTGTCTGCACCTCTGCATCGAGGGCAAGCTCCATCCGCTGGTTCCATCCTAGGAGCCTGGGAGGTGGTCAGGGTTTGCCATTCTGCAGGTGAGGACAGGGACACTTTGCAGTCAGCTGACTCTGGGCTGCAGGGCTGAGTACCTGGAATAGGATACTTGGTCTGTTTGTTTTGGTGAGGGTTGTTTGTTTGTTTTTGTTTTTTTGTTTGAGACAAGGTCTCATTATGTAGTTCATGCTGGCCTTAACTATGTAGCCCAGGCTGGCCTCGTACTCTCGGTGACCCTCCTGCCTCAGCCTCCTGAGTACTGGGATTTCAGGTGTGTACCACCATGCCCGGCTAGGATGCTTGGTCTGCAGCATTGCTGCCTTGACTGATGAGGACAAGAATCTGGGTGTGGTCTTCTCCGAGCTACTGAGTTTCTGGTGCTCTGTGATAACCACGCCCGCCCACCTCCCAGGCACACACGTACCCCTCTGTCTGCAGATCACAGCCCGGCCAGCTCCCTCTGCCCTGACTTCCGGTCCCTCTTCCCACCCATGCAGGGGCTGAGGCTGAGCACAGATGTAGGTCAGTCAGGCCAGGAGTGGTGCACAGTAAAGGTCGCATCCTTCAGAGCTCAGGGGCAGGGTCAGAGATGGGCCCTGCAACACCCAATTCCAGGACAACGTGGGGAGCCGGGTGGGGGCCAAATGGCCAGGCTTTGGGAGAAGCCGGTTTGCAAGTTGAGCTTGAAGAACACACAGAAACTTCCTGGCCCAGAGAGCCAGCAAGCGGCGAGCGGACACTGGAACATGGAACTGGCCAAGGCCTTGCCGTAGCCACTAGCTAGAGTGTGCAGGATGCCTAGCAGGGTAGCTGTTCCTCATGGGTCATTGCTTGGACCATCACCCCATCCCACAAGCCAGGCACCAGTTTAGTCTCATTTGAGGTGACCTGCACGGTGCGCACAGCTCAGAGCCAGCCTGAAACACCAAGAGTGTTTGTTTGTTTGCTTGTTTGTGACAGAATCTTTCTGTGTAGCTCAGGCTGGCCTTGAAGTTACTATGTAACCCAAACTGATCTTCAACTCTCGGTGATCCTCCTGCCTCAGCCTTCTGAGTGCTGGGATTAGGGCCTGCACCATCACACCTGGCTGGAACACAAAGTATTTTAGGCTGGGGTTGATTTGAACCTCAGGCCCCTGGGCTCCAGCGCTGCAGGGGTGGGCACCTAAGGAGGCAGTGAGAGCTCAGGTGGGGGGTGGGGGGCAGCTGGGAGCGGGATGGAAGCAGAGGGAGGGGGGGAGAGCAGCTCCCCTTAGTCGCTGAGGGTGGACGCTGTGGTCCCTCTAGGAAGGACGGTGCATTACACCAGCTAAATGAGAGGAGCGACCTGATTAGAGCTGGAGGGGGTGGGGGGTCCCTTGAGATGCATGCGGATTAGCACGGTTATCCAAGCGGCGTCCAGGCGGGAAGGCACCAGGCCTGTGAGCGCTGAGGTCCCGGGGAGCTGCCTGCAGTCTCCCCGTCCCCCCATCCCACGCCCAGCCCCAGTCTGGGGTTCCCCCGTGAGTCCGTCCACTTGGTCAGTGCCCACCCACGGGGCAAAGTTGGGCCAGGGAAGCTGGCACAGACCCCGCTGTTCTCCCCACTCCCTGGGCCTGGACCCCAGCCCCGAGCACTGGTTTGCCCTGCAGGGGTCCCTTCTGCAGAAGGGGGTAGCTGGGGACACAGGTGGGGTAACCTGTGCTGAGCACAATCTTCTTGGAGAGTCCTGAAGACAGGGTGTCCTGGAAATGAATCCCAAAGACTCCCCACCCTGGGAGACCACTGAGTCCTTCCACACACAAAAAAAAAGATAAACCAGGGGCGCCAGTACAGCCCTGTAATTTCTGCACTCAGGAGGCTGAGGCAGGAGGATCACAAGTTCAAGTCCAACCTGGGCAATGCAAGACTCTGTCTCAAAACCAAAATATTAAAAAGGGCCGGGAGGTAGCTCAGTCCTTGGAAATTCCAGCTCTCAGACTGCTGCTGCTGCTGTGCGTGTGTGCGTGTGTGTCTCTGATGTGGACTTTAATGCCACAGTCTTTTATAACATGCTCCTTTCGCTTGGCGTGATATTTACACGGTGCCCCACATGGTAACACGTGCCAGCACCTCACTCCTTTGAGGCCTTAGGAGTCACATGCCCTGTATGGCTGTGCACAGCGCTCTGTCTGTCTGTGCCTCCATCGGGGACATTTGGGCTGGGTCCTCTTTTTCACCTGTGGTGAGTAATACCGCCATGAACACGCGGGAGTGAGCTTTTACGTGGCTGTGCATTTCCCGCGCTCTTGGAGCCTGCCCTGCTTAGATTGATCTCTTTTACTCGTATTCTAGGTCACAAGTGACATTATGATGTGAATTGATCCAGTGTGCTCGGGGAAGCGGAACCGAGCCCCAAGAAACACTGCCACGTGAAGGAAAGTCTCCCCCAGCTGGACGTCGACCCCGCGTCCTGCGTTCCTGTGGGTCATGGCAGTGGCTCAGAGTTCCAGCTGCATGACGTGAGCTAGCAAATCAGCTCGGAGGCTGCGGGCATTTACCGAGCCAGATACACCCAGCCCCGAGCCTGGCTTCCTGTGTCTCCTGAGACAGAAGCTACTGCCCCATACATACACCGCTCCCTTGTTAAAGCTGTTAGCAGCACACATTTGTGGTACAAGTGACTGCTTCCCGGGTGCCGCTGGTGCGCGTACACAGCACAACTCACCCCTTTTCGTCCCCTTTCCCCTGCCCCTCCCGTCCCTCGGTTTCTACCTTTTTGCAAAAGCTCTGTCTCCCTGTTTTCTATCATCTTTTATTTTGCTCTTTAATTTACGTGCACTTTGGGCTTCCCACGTAAAAGAAACCATGCAACATTTAAGCTTGTGTGTCCGTTTATTTCATTAGCGAATCCGGGTGCACCCATTTTCCTACATGGGAAGCAAGTTTACCTTTTTATGGCAGAGTAGTACCCCACCACATGTCACCCATTCCTCTGCAGATGACAAATAGGCCACGTCCAGCCTTCCGCTATTATGAACTGTGCTTCTGTGCACAGGGTACGTGTGGGTCACTGTCATCTGATATCTTTGGTTCCTTCTGGATGATCCTAGATGATCCTAGAGCTGGCTGGCTCGGTTGCAGTTTTTCATCCCATTTTGCAGGGGAGGAAGCTGAGTGTGGGGGCACCTCCCACAGCTCTGTGCCTTTGCGGAACTTCAGAGAAGCAGACTGAGAAATCGTTGCAGCTGGAGCCGTCGAAGTGGTCGGCTTCTTACTCTCTTGGCCTCCCTGAGGGAGTTAGATGCTGGGGGCTCAGCTTCAAACAGGAGAACTGGATTGTTCTAGCGGATACACGATCTGGTGCTACTCACTTCACAACCAGACCCTGCATTGTTCAGGAGAACCGAAGATCCTGGGCCTCCCCTGGCCCCTGGAGACCCGAGCTCCGCAGCGCGGAGAGCTCCGAGCACATTTTGACACACCAGCTGGGCTTCCCACCCAGCTGTAACTCAAAGTTTTGTAAATTGGATCATATTTTACAGAAGAGATAAAAGAATGAGGCTGTGAATCCTTGGGACGAATCCGTGCATGAAGTGATAATCAGAACCAGATTTATGATTTCTGTAAAGACAAAAATCAGACATAAATGTCAGTGGTGCCGGGAATCCTGTGATTATTAATTAAGAGGCTGCTAGCATGGAAGATGCGATATCCTAGCTTTAAAGATTTATTTTTTTCATCGAAATCTCACAAAAGCAAAAGCAACAACAAGAAATTTTTTTGAGGTAGGAGTTAATTATTTCCGGGTTGAGAGCTGGGGAATAAGGTTCAGAATTGCTAAGTTAACTTGACTGAGGTCACAGAGCTCAGCGGTAGAACTGGGGATTCCAACCAGACCCATGGGATTCTTTTGGTGTGGGGCACTGGAGAGCAACTGAACTAAATCTCCAACTCTTTTTATTTTTTTATTTGAGACAAGGTCTTGCAAAATTGCCCAGGCTTGGCTCAAATATGGGATCCTCCTGCCTCAGCCTCCTGAGTACTTGAGATAATAGAAACACCCCACCGTGCCTGGCTCAGATCTTTCTTGGGGGGACTCTTTGTAGAGAGAGGGTACTGGCTGGATGACAACCTGGGGTGAGACTGCCTGGCTGGAAAGTTAGCCCTGCCCCCTTCCTCTGTTCCTTGGGATATAAAATAGTCTGCAAAAGCCCTGCCTTAAAAGATTACTGTGAAGTTTACATGAGATAGTTTATTGAAAGCACCTAGCACGTAGCAAGTGCTCAGCGAATGTCAACAGCCATCATGCTGAAGCGTCGGGAGTGACACCACCCACCCCAGCAGCAGCACTGGCCAAGTCTACAGCACAGCCCGAGCCCTGGGCGACATCGCGTGCTGGGTTACCATGTGTCCTCCTTGCTCCGTAGCCAAAGCTCCACAACCATCTCAGGGACAATGAGGGACTGCGTGTCCCTTGGGAGCACCAGGCAGGTGTTTGAAGTGCGCCTGCACCAATGGAACGTACGTAAGGGGGAGAACTGAAAGCCCTGCCTGGTCCTCAGCCAGGCTCGGGAAGTTTCTATCTGCAACCCCAGGGAAAGGCTGCTGGAATTCTAGTGAATTAATTCCAATCTCCCACTTCCAGTGCAACCCCTGGTGCGAGCAAAGACCCTAAGGCATATTTGTAGCTGTGAGGAGCCAAGGGGGTCCTAAGCCCAGCTAGTAAGATGGACAACCAAGCTGGGGTGTGGTGGTGCACACCTGTTATCCCAGCACTTGGGAGGCTGAGACAGGAGGATTGTTGAGAGTTTGAGACCAGTCTGGGCTACAAAGTAAGCTCAAGGGACTCTGTCTCAAAAAGACAGAAAGACAGAAGAAAGGAAGGAAGGAAGGAAGGAAGGAAGGAAGGAAGGAAGGAGGGAGG
>PVLA01011435.1:0-23763 GCA_004027455.1 Hydrochoerus hydrochaeris | reverse complement strand
TGGTGGATGGATGACCGAGAAAGGCAGGGAGCCGTGAGTGCTGTGAGCCGGGCTAGGTAGGTAGCCCGAGGTCACTTCCGAGGCACACAGAGAGAGAGATGCAGAAAGGGTGACCTGCACGACACAGTTCGAGGCCATATCTAATGTTTTTTGGTTGTGTAATCTTTTATGCCAGGAAGTCGTAGCCTCTCATTGCAAGGCTCCTTCGCAGCGACCCTGGGATGTGGCTCTCACACACTTCCTGAGAGCTGTGGGACGGGACAGCACCGACCTGCAGCCTTGTTGCAAAGACCACACATGGCACCTCGGGCAGTCTGAGTTGCATTGCTCAAAGCTCACTGAGGGGATAAGGAAAAGTGCCAGCCACACTCTGCACATATCAGTACAGGGACACGGGGCCAGGTGTAGCCCAAATGGAGATAATTGCTTTTCTTTCCAGGAGAGTCCTCCCGATGGTCCTCCACAGGGGAGCTGGTGGGAAAGGTATTTTTTTCTAGTCCTCTCAATGCAGCTGTGTCTGGAGCTATGGCAGCCACCCTGTGATCACGAGGAGCTAAGCATGAAGACAAAAGCCAGTGCACTCAAGCAGGCTGAACAAGGAGAAGGAAAGACGGGAGGTCCTCGGTGACATCAAAGTGCCGCCGAGTTAACCACCTTGGAATAGCCTCCCTGGAGAAATTTGCTCTGTGAGATAATAAATGATTTTTCATTTAAGCTATCTGTTGCTATGTAATAAATTATCATGAAACTTAGCAGCTTCTCATGGCGAATGTTTCTCAAGCAGCTTCTGAGAACCAGAAACCCAGGAGAGCTTACCTGGGAGGTTTAGGCCCTGGGTCTTTCAGGTTGTAGTCACAATGCTGCCGGGCCAGGTTTATCTGAGGCTGGAGAAAGACGAAGGATCCTGTCCCCAGACAGCACCCACCTAATCACAGCCTTGTATATTCACGTGTCTGTTCCTATTGATCTCCTCTCCCCATGTATTTCCATCCCATGGCTTTCTTTATGCTTTTAACTGTGCAGGATGAGTGGATAAACAGACGGTGGTATATCCATACAGTGGAATATTACTTGGTCATGAAAAACAAACACAGCACTGATAACATGCTACAACATGAATGGATCTTTAGGCTAGGCTAAGCAAAAGAAGCCAGACACAAGAGACCACTGATGTGATTCCACGGTAGGCAGATGTTCAAAAGAGACAGAAAGATTAGGGGCTGTCTGGGGCTGGTGAGACCCCCCTAGTGGGTATGGCATTTCTTTTTGGGGTGATGAAATATTCTAGAATATTATTATTATTATTATTTTGTCCTGGGGACCAAACTCACAACCTCACGCTTGCCAGGCAGGCGCGTATGCCACTGAGCTAAATCCCTGGTTAATTTTTTTTAAAAAATTATTTTAAAGAGAAAAAAATTTCAAAACATGATAATTAGGGGTCAACAATGGTATATACATTGCGTATTATTATCTTCAAATCAGCTAGTTTACAAGACATCTGCATTTAATCATCTGAACAATTCTAGCACAAACCTTTCTCTTCAATGAGCTCAGAGAAATCAGAAGAGAATTTTTTTCAAAAAAAAAATCTTTAGAATTAGACGCCAGAGACGGTTGCACAATTTTGTGACTATATTAAAAATCACTGTATTGTACTTTTTTTTTTCACTTTTCTTTTGGAATAGGGTCTCACTATATAACCCAGGCTTGCCTCAAACTTACCATCTTCCTGCCTCAGCTTCCTGAGTGCTGAGATTAAGGGCTGGGCCATTCAGTCTTTAAAAGCATATGAGTTACATCACCTGCTATAAATGTTCGCCATCTTCATCGCATGGGTCTGGCTGGTCACTTTTAGGAGTGTATAGTAATCCCTTAGAGTGAACATTCGATTTCAGCCTGTTCTCACAGCCACGGCATATTTGGTTGCTATTACAAGCTGTGCTGCTGCTGTGGGTACCGCTGCATATGGTATTTTTGTTTGGTTGGTTGGTTTTTGCCTTTGTTTTCCTTTGCATTGCTGGGAATTGAACCTGGAGCCTCCTACCTGCTAGGCCGGAGCTAACCACTGAGCCACATTCGCGGTCCCTGCACTCTGGAGGTTTCCACCCGGCGGTCGCTGGGCCGAGTTAGTGCCTCTTTCTCTCCACAGCCCGGATCTCTCAACTCCTTTCTGAACAAAGGAGCGGAAGCAGGAAAACAGGCGGCCACCAAAGCCCCTGGCCCCACGGATGAGCCTCGAGAGGTCCCGGAAAATAGGGCAATTGAAATGGAAAACAAATAGCACAAATCCAGGGGTGGGTGGCTTCCCCCACCGCGCTGGATGGGCAGCCAGGCCTCCCCCACCAGAAAATATTAACAGCATTTAATGAATATTCACAAGGATTCATTAAACATTTCCCCGTGTGGCTGAGCAAAACAGTGTTCAAACCCCCAAGCCATTAACAAAAAAGGAGGGAGAAATATTACAGGGACGGAACGCACCAGCTAAAAATGCCACAGGCAAGAAATCACTTTTTTTTTTTTAAATTCAGCTCCACCGCCTTCATCTCACTGGTGTTTAAAATGGACCCAGTATCCTGATCTTTGTGACATCTTTGAAGAGGACCACTGATCACCACGGCTACATTTTCGATTTGACACATGCAGGAAGTTGCTTTCACTGCGCTAATCCTATTGAAAGCAGACATTTAAATTGAAAAAGACTTTTCTAGCTGGGCTTGGTGGTGCACGCCTGAGATCCCAGAATTGGGGAGGCTGAGGCAGGAGGATCTCAGTGAGTTGGAGGCCGGTCTGAGCTACATAGTGAGTTCAAGGCCAGCCCTAACTATACAGTGGGACCCGAAACAAACAAACAAAAACAAACAAGAAGAAGAAGTGAATCTGGATGAGTCAGGAGCTTGGACAGGGCTAAAAGATGCACAGAGCAAAAAGGCAGAAAGTAGGGTAGAAGCCACGAGCTCTTCCTTGAAGCCCAAAGTGACAGAAGCCAGGGCCCTAGGTCAGCCATTGGAGGGGGACAACAGGGGTCAAGCTTGCGAGTGGCCCGGCTGGTTTGTTGGCAGAACATCCTAGAAGCCCACAGTTCTTTTCCGTCACTAAGGGAGCAACAGGACCTCTGAGGCATGGAGGATCCGGAAGTCTTTTCCCCTCCCAGCCAGACCTGGCTCCACCCGGCCTGACGGGACCTCCAGTCAGTCACCCCCATTCGGTCTCCTGGTAAATGCGATCCACAGTGGTTTCTGGAGTCCCCACACCCGGCGGGGCGGGGCAGGGTGGGGCCAGGAGCAGCTGCTCTGTGGGCAAGGCCAGCACCCTCCCCCCATGGAAGTTTCCAGAACGTCCACGGGGCAGGGTGGAGACTCCAGGTTTGGCCCTCCTTCCCCTTGGTTGGTGTTTCAGGACAGCATTTTGGGAGCAGAAGCCAAGATAGGCTTTGAAGCTCAAGATGTTTATCAGGAGTCAACACTAGAGAGAGAGAGGTGAGGAAGACGGGGGAGGAGAGGTAGCAGAGGGTGGGGGAGATTTTCCTTCCTTCCTTCCTTCCTTCCTTCCTTCCTTCCTTCCTTCCTTCCTTCCTTCCTTCCTTCCTTCCTCTCTTTCAATTCTGAGACGGGGTGTGCTTAAGTTGCCCAGACTGGCCTGGACCTTGCAGTCCTCCTGCCTCAGCCTCCCCGAGTGCAGGGATCACAGGTGCATGCCTTTTCGGGAAGGCTTCTTACTTTTATTTTATAGATGATGCCTCTGAGGCCATATCCTAAGTCGTCTCTTGCCACAGCACGAATCTCCTAAAAACGAGGAGGCTGGAGGCTGCAGCAAACTTCCTCGGCCTCTCCGGTGTCTGGGCCAGGAGTGGGGCGGGGCCAAGGTGATCCCGGAAGCCGGCCCATCCCCCCTCCTTACTGTTGATTGGAGGACTCGGTTCCTCCGCCCGAGGGGCGGCAAAGTCCCCGGATGAGTGAGCCAAGGCTGAGAGCCAAAGCCGCCACGCACCGTGCACCGGATGACCCGGCCCTGGGCGCCAGGGTCACTGAGCTCAGCACCTCCCTTTGCTTAGGAGTGAGTCACAGGCCTGGCCCACACTCGAGGGGAAAGGAGTGGGGCCCCACCTTTGAAGGGAAGAGCATCAAAGGATTTGCGGGGATTAAAAACCACCCTAAGGCTCAAGTCATACAGCGCATAAAAGGTGACACCAGGGTTTATGCACACATAGGCTCATGGGTTCTTTCTTTCCAGGGAGGTCGTCACTAGCCACAGTGACTAGTGAAATAAGTTGAATTATAGTTTAAACTTTATTTACTGTTCCTTTTAAATTTAAAGTTAAGAGCCAGCGTGGCAGCGCTCACCTATAATGCTATACTCAGGAGGCTGAGGCAAGAGGGTCTCCATAAATTCAAAGCCAGTCTGGGCTATACATTGAGTTCAAGGTCAGCCTGGAATATATAGTGAGACACTGACTCAAAAAATATTTTTTTAATGTTAAAAACCATCTTCTCCAACCACCAGAAGTCTTGGATATACATTTGGAACGACTTGGGTGAGTGGATTTATCTTTCTCTTAAATTTTATAACATCGAAAGAAGAGCAAGCTTTTCAGTGTGGATTTAGTACACACATTGAGATGTGCTACACCATAAAATACACACTGCATTTTGAAGAGTTGGTGTGAGTAGAACAGAAAGATTATTAATGATTGCATTAACATTTTGGAGTGATCACACACAATACACATTTAAATAAAATACCTCATTAAAATTAATGTTTCGTTTGTTTGTTTTTAGCAGTGGGGGCTGACCCCAGGGCCGTTGCACTGAGGTACACCACCAGTCTTTATATATATATATATATATATATATATATATATATATATATATATATATTGTTTGTTTGTTCGTTCATTTGTTTGCTAAATTACTAAATTGTCAATGCTAGGATTCAATTTGTGATCTTCCTGACTCAGCCTCCCAGAGTGCTGGGATTATAGGCTTATGCTGCTTCAGCTGGCTCCTTTCATTTTCTTCTTTGTTGCTGAGGACAGAACTCAGGGCGGGCATCTTGCAAGCGCCCTGTCACCTTGCCACACCCCAGGGCTCCTTTTTACTTTTTGGACGTGGCTGTCAGAGAATGTGCCTGGGATTTCTGTTGACGGCATCAGATTCTGGACTAAAGCCTTGGATTCTTCACCTCCCTTTGAGGACCTCGCAGTTCAGAGAAGACAGCGGATAAGTAATTAATCCAAAGAACTAACCGAGGGGCCCTGGGGGCCCCAAGGCCTGCGAGAGCAGAGCCGGCAGCCAGACCTGCAGGCCGATGGCAGGGGCCCGGAGCCCTGATGGTGCCAGGGCGCGGGGGGCGGAGGGCCGTCGCCTGTCAGGCTGGCACTTGCTGGGCCCGCGCGGCTGGGCCTCTCCGGGTGTGGCCTCCGGGAGCTGTGCTGGGAATCACCTGGCTTCCACCAGGCCTGAGCGCCAGGCTGGGCCGCTGGTTCTGACCCAGAGCCCTGCTCGGAGCCACCTCCGCACCCTGGGTTCTTTCCAAGCACAGGCCAGAAGGCAACTCCGACACTGCACTAGGACCGGATGGTGTCAGCTGGGGACTCTGTGAACAGCTCCTGGTCGCTGTGCTGTTCACGGCAGCCCTGAGTGATTCAATTCCTTACCAACCCCCCCAACCTGGTGCTTTAGCCACATCACTCCTCCCTTAAACCTGCTCTTTTCCTGGTCACCCAGACTTTTACTGGTCCTAAAACAGGCCAAGTGTGCCGCTGCCCCAGGGCCTTTGCGCTTCCTGCCTCCACTCTCTACAACACCTTCCCTAGGATATTTACATAGCTGCTTCCTGCTCATCAGCCAAGTGTCACCTTAAAGGTCACCTCCATCCCTGGCCGCTGTTTCTGAAGTTGCCTGGGTGTCCTGCCTCTGTGCTGTCACTGTCTCATTTCCTGTGGATTTGTATTCAGAGCTTAGCTCCTTTCACTGTCTGAAATTATCCTGTTCATTTATTGCTTTCCGTGTTTCCTGTCTCTCTGACCAGAAAAAACAAAACAAAACAAAAAACCACGAAAAACCAGAGGCTCTGCTGCCTAGAACTCTTCCCTGCCGGTGGCTCATTGGTTGATAAACGCAGTTACCTTCCTAAAACGCAGATGTGAAAGGGACCCTTGCAGACCTCCTAGGAGGCAGGCGGCGTTTGGATAAAGTGCCCAGTTACAGAAAGAATCGCCCAGGGTACTCTGACACCCAGGCGGAGCGTAGAGGAAAGCAGCCTCTACGTCACCTCATTCCAATGTCACTGAGTTCCAATGCTGACCACCACTCACTAGCTGGCACCTAGCAGGCACCTAGCTGGCACCTAGCAGGGAAGAGTACCTCCCTGCCTTTAAAATGAGCATAATCAGTCCCATTTGATGGAGCATTTTGAGGACGAAGGGCAAGTGAAGCACCTAGAAGGGGGTTTCTGCCCAGTACGTGGGAGACTGCACGTGGCATAAACTTTACATTTACGTGTGCAGTTCAAGCTGTGTTCAGCACACTTGCCTCGATGGGCATGTTTACTATGACTCTGACAGCAGGTGAGGGCCTTTTGTTTGGACACTGAGACCAGGGATGTTTTGGGTTCGGGAGTTTTTGCATATAGATCATGAGGTCTCTTGGGGAGGGAACCCAAGTCTAAAAACAGAATTCATTTCAGAGCTTGAGGCTCACTTTGCACAATGTCTTTAGGGTAACCAGTCCTGTGAGGCCCATGGAGGAATCTCTCACTGGTGGAATCGCATTGGTGCCCAAAACGGTGCGGACATCAGAGCATTCTGGACCCGGGACTTTTGCATCAGAGCCGCTCGACCTGCGCCAGTCTGACTATTAAAGTGGTGATGTCAGAAACCCTCCTGGCTGGGATTTTGCCAGACAGGATGTGCTGTGATGAGCCAGTCATGGACTTTCCTGAGTCTCTGCTGTCCCCAAACCATGTCACCCTCTCCAGATGAGCGGGACAAGAAGCGACACCACCCAGCACAGGCGAATGGGGCAGCTGACATCCTCAGCTGGTTGCTGATATCTGGTTGCTGATGTCTTCGCGTGGCCAGGACTGATGGAGCTGTTGCAGGCTCACCCTGCATCGCGCCTGTGATGAATGATAAAGATCTCACCGGGCACAAGAGATCCACTCGAGTGAGCCGACTGCAGCGGCTGCCGGAGCCCAGCGCTGCGATTGTGCTGATTTAAGGCCTTCTGCGCGGTTGTGCTGATGTGGGAGTATGTCAGCCACTTGCTGCCTAACGGAGCCTCCGGGTGCTGCAGGAATCAGGAATGGAGGGGGCCTTGTCTCTGCAGCGAAGCATCCAGAGCAGACCGGGGTCCTACAGTTAGTCCATCAAGCTGTGTTCTGAGGACTCGTGATTGCTGTCTTACTCCTCCCTGTCCCCTGGGAGGAACCCTCTCCCCGGCTCCCTGTGCTCCAGGGACAAACATTTGCCCTTGCCATTAGAATCCCTCCCTCTGCCACCTCCAGGGAGCCCACCCCATGCTGGTTAACCAGTTAATTGTGGCCACCACTGACCCTCGAGTGTGTGCATGCATAGGACAAGTGCTGGGGACATGCTCACCGTGACACTCATTTGTGCCCGAGTTTAGCCCTGTGACAGTTGTGCTTCTAAGAGAGAGGGTCTGGCTCCTGGGGATGCTACTCGGACACTTTGGGGAATGATCTCAGGGGACTTCACGGCCACAATGTGCCCGGGCAGTGGGGCTGGATAAGACCCTGCAGACACCTAACCCACAGCTCACCTAGGCTTTGGTCACACCAGACTGTGACATTCCAGTCTTGCTTTTAAAGCACATTTTGCAGTGAAAGGGACCAGGACATCTGGAGAATGGTGTGGCCTGGGGCTTTGAAGGGAAAGTCACATGTCCTACATCAGCCCTACCCACCTGTTTCCTTGCTCCTACCCCTGGGTATAGGGCTTTCCCTGGGTTCACAGATCTTGGCACACAGTAGGCATCTAACGGGCGAGACAGGGCTCCCAGCATTCCCTTCCTGGGGGTTCACACAACGTGAGTTTTTGTGGCTGCAGCGGGAGCAGAGGCAATTGCTCTGGGTGCATGAGGAATAAATAGTTCTATCGTGTAGTTAAGTGGGGAAAAAGTAGGTTACCAACAGTACACATGGTGTGACCCAATTTTTTGGTGAAAAGCAAATTCCATATTTACATGTTTGTTTATGCGTGGAAAAGTCTGGAAGGAAATAAGCGCGTGACGGCGATCGTCTCTCAGGAGGAGGGTGCAGAAGAGGGAGTGTGAGCAGAGACTTTTTTTTTAAATTTTCTATTTTCTGAAAGGGACCAAAGAAACAAGTGGGCGTTGTGCGTTGTATTAATTTTATAATTAAAAATCTAACGAAGATTTCTAAATGTGCTTGGGGGAAAACACCGACTGGGTTTCCACAGTATTTGGCGTCGACCTTTGTCACCGGCTGCTGGGTGTATTTTACTCTTTTAATCGGGCTGTGAGGCCAAGGGGAGAGGGACAGGGGCGAAGGGCAGAACCAGCCGTAACCCCACCAAGGACGCGACCACTGGACGCAAAAGCTCCCTGCACCACACATATAAGTCTCCGGAGTCCCCGGATGTGCCAGGCCCACGCCAAGACTCAGAGAAAGCTCTAGAATGCAAGGCGGTGGTGGGCTATGCTTTGAGGAAACACACAGTTGCCACCCCATCATTCAACAGTGAAGATTTGCACCGAAGAGAGACATCAGGTAGCCGTGCAGAGGGCAAGCGCGGGTTCAGGGCGCGCTGGGTCGTGTTTCCCAGAAGGGGTTCCGGGGCTCCCCAGGCCTGCCCGCGCGATGCTCTGTGGCTCCGGTTCTGTTCAGCAAATGCTCCTAACACCACCCACCTTGAGATAGTCATTTGCATGGTTGTGAGCCGGTAGGAGGCTCTGACAGGTCCCGCAGCAGAACGTGAGGTTTAAATCCAGCCCCAACCCCCCCCCCCCGGTTTTCCTCTGATGACAGAGCCTGTTGCAGTGGTCAGCCCCGGGTCCCGCAAGCTTTCTGTACGCTGGCTGCACCCCCAAGATAGCACAGGTGCGTGGCGTGGATGCAAAGAAGAGCTCCTGCCTCCCACCTGTGCAGGGGCCGCGCCACGCTAATTCCCGGGGCTGCGAGGAGCATACAATATAATGTGGCCGTGGCCGTTGCTTAGTGTAAAGTACCCTGGCAATTACCAGAGCCGGGGTCAGACAGGTCCGGGTTTGAATAGCAAGTCAACCGTGCCCAGCTGTGTGACCCAGGGTCGGTCTCCACCTCTTCCAGGAGGCGCGGTGCTCCGCGTCCCTCCCTTGCGCACAGGAGGAGCTGGAAGTGCCTTATTTATTTACCCAAGGTCACCCCGCCACCCCACCCCGCATTGAGCTAGTGCTCCACCGCTCTGCTCAGGACTCCAGAGGTAATGCTTGTTTCTGTGTGTGCCACGTACAGGGCGCTAAGGTTTTGTTTGGGGTTTTTTTGGTGTATTTTTAAAACCACTTGCCTGTGCAGGCCTGTAATCTCAGTACTCTACTGGGGAGGCTGAGGCAGGAGGATCGCTGCGAGTTCGAGGTCAGCCTGAACCATATAGTGACACCCCGCCTCAAAAAAAAAAAACCCAAATACATAAATAAATTAAAAAAAAAAAGCACTTCCAAGATTCTGATGATGCACGCGTGCCACCGGCCAGCTCAGAACCTGGCTCCTGTCGCGACTCCTATTATCTGCACTGGGTTCTGGGTTCCTCAGCCCGCACAACTCTTCCTCTCCGGTGCCACTTTTCCCCCTTGTTATCTTCTCCACACCCTCTTCTTTTCCATCAATAGAGGAAAAAAAAAAAAAAGCCAACGTGGAGCGTGCACGATCGCAGCGGCTCAAGCGCTTTGCAAGGAATGAGGTCAAGGTCACGGCTTCCTCCAGCGTGGGTAGCACAGCGCGGCTTCTCTGAGATGCAGGTTCCCAGGAGGGGCTCGCAGGAGGGGCGGGGCGATTGGTGGGGGCGGGTCCCGGGGCTCCGGGGGCGGGGCTCGCGGCGGAGGGGTCCCCTGCCCGGCCCCCCGCAGGCGGGACGCGGCGCTCCAGGGTGGCGGCGGCTCCAGTCCCCAGCAGGCCTGCCGCGCCGCTCTCGCCGCCTCGTGCATGCCAATTAGGCCCTAATTTGATTTCTGCTCTATCTGCGCGAACCCCATTAAAACCCCATTCCGCTCATTACCAACAGCTTTCCTGCACCGCGGCGCGGCGCGGCTCGCTCCCTGGGCTGCGCGCGTCAGGCAGCGGGGTACGGCGGTTCCTCTGTCCTCGCCCCGGGGCTCCAGGGCTCCCAGGCCTGGGCGGGCCCGGGTCCCCGGGCCGAAGCTCAGGGGACAATGGGATGGTGGAATGCTGGTTTCCCGGGGTCGGGGACCCGGTCATCAGGTCCCCCCTCCCCACGGCCTGCAGGAATCTCGGGCGCCCTGCGGCATCGCCTTGCTGGGGCCGGAGCGGGGTTCTCAGGAGGGGGCGCCCACCCCACTGCACCTCCTGGAAGCCTAGCTGGGCGCCCAGTCCTGCCCCCTCCCCAGTGCGCTCTGAGCCGGAGATGCTCCTCTGAGAAACCCAGCGGCGCAAGGATGACCCTGGCTTCCTGGAGTGGAGGGGGACGAATCCAGCCACGACCCACGGACTAGGGAGGCGACTGAGGCACTTAGAAGATGCAAAATTAAGGGGGAGCCCAAAATCTCCGTAAGGAAAATAAGTGCTCCAGGCCCTGGGCTCCTCCCAGATGAGGGCGAGTGTGGGGGTGGGGGAGTGTTTGTTTTGGGACAGGGTCTCATTAAGACGATAAATTGCCAGGGATGAGCTCCATCTAGCGATCCCCCTGCCTCAGCCTCCTAGAGTGCTGGGATTACTGGTGTGTAAAGAATGCAGTATTTTTAAGCATTGAAAATTAAGGCCAGATATATCAATAATAAACTAATTATGAAAAAAATTAAAGAGCAGACATGAGGGCGAGGAGAACCATGTTTAAGGTTAAGGGATCCGATCTTTCTTGAGAATGCTGAGATTTTTGCTCCAGGCGGGTGTTTTTGCATTCCTTGTGAACTTGAAAAAACTGCACTACATACCCTTTCTCGTGGTCACTGAAGGGTTTTTGGTGTCCCTTTAAAACCAAAACTGAGGTCAGAACTTACCTGAGTAGCAGTTACCAGAAAGCCTGTCACTCAGGTCCTGACCTGTTTGCAAAACGGGCCAGGCATGGCTGTTTTTGTTTGTCTTTAGTACTGGGAATTGAACTCGGGACCTTGCACTTGCCAGACAGGTGCTTATGCCACTGAGCTGTGTGGCTGTTGACAGGGGTGCTGTGAGGCAGGCAGTATAGTGAAAAGAGTGCATTCGGGAATCAGGGCGAGTTCAAGGTCCACCTCTCCTCTTGGCACTGGGAGAAGGGAGCACTTGGGTCTGTTTTCTCCTCTGGATGCTGTGGGCCCTAACAGCGTTCAGTCCTCAGAAGTTGCATGCTCACAAAATACCCAGCCCATGTCTGAGGGGTAGCAAGTGTCAGCCTGTGCTGCTGCTGTTCCCATTTGCAGGAATACTCTCGACCCTGTCTGTCCTTGGCGTAGCCTGGGCCCTCTGTAAGTCAGGATGGCCTCTGTTATTTGAAATTATTTTAATAAGGGGCCTGGCACATACTAGGTGCTCAGTTAACTTAAGAGCAGACGACTTCTGACTTGTTCCTTGCCGTGAATCATCTGCACAGCGTAGGTCTGCGAAAGGATTCACGGCCTAGATTGGCTGAAGTTATGTAGGATAGTCCCTTCCATATTCCGTTTCAGGAATGATTGGGGGGGACCTTTGTCCTTTGAAGGTTCCAACATCCCTTCTTCACCTCTGGTTAATCCTCCCAATGCTGTGAAACAGGTGGTTTCAGAGACAGTGAGGAAAAGAGAACTGACCTGTGTCCACTTCCTGCTGTGTCCCTGGGCCGGATACCTCTTCCCACGAACATGCTCCCCATGCTGGCAGAAGTTACTGCAGTGGGTTTGGACAACTGTGAAGGCTGCTCAGTAACGGTCCTTCCCTGCCTGGCCCCTGCTGGCATCAGAGTCAGGAGCTGCTGGTGCAGAGGAGCCTCCCTGCCTGCACCCCCGAATCCAGCCCTGCCTTACGCCTTGATCTTCAGCACCACCTCCCCTGGGGAGTTCACTTGGCTGTTGACCTTTGGCAAACTCACAATGTGGACCTGCACCTCCTGCGTGCTGGTCTGAGTCCCAGACTTCTCGGTGAGTGTGGAAGGGACTGGTGTGTGTGTGTGTGTGGGGGGGGGGTTGGGAGACATCTTTGTTGCTGTTTCCAAGGTCTGATTTATTTATACAGATACAGGTGATTGTGTTTAGGTCTAACCTAGGTGATTCAGGAAGATGCCCTCAACTCAAGATCCTTACTTTAAACTGGGCAAAATGGCACAAACCCACAGAATGTAATTCCAGCACTCCAGGAGGCTGAGGCAGGAGGATCACATAAGGAAGGAGTGACAGGGGAAGCGATCCCAGCTTCACCCCTCTGGCTGGGCTGAAAGCTGTGATTCAGGGTGACTGGCTGGAGCAGGAAGTAGCTGTGGCACACAGGTCCCGAGCCAGCCCCTCTTCTCTCACTGGTGAGGACCAGTCCATGATGATCCTTGAAGTAAATGACTCTCAGTGCAGTGAGGGTGATGACAGCCCGATCAGATCTCCGCTGGGGCGCAGCACCTGCCAGGGTCCCCTTGCCCCTTTGACATCAAGATGGCACTGCAGTCCAGGGGGCTGTGGGAGAAACAGAACATCACCTCATATTCCAGTGAGCATCACTGTTGTCCCCACTGCCACCACCCAGATCCTGGACCAGACAGGATGCAGCTGCGTGCACCCCTTTTTGGAGTCCAGCAAGGTCTCCCACTAAGCACAACAGTCTGTCTGTCTCTGTCTCTGTCTTTTGCTCATACTAGAGATTGAACCCAGGCTCTTTACACTGAGCTACATCCCCAGCCCCATTTTTATTTTTGAGACATTTCACTAAATCTCTAAATTGCCCAGCTGAGCTCAAACTTGTACTCCTGCCTCAGTTTCCCAGAGTGCTAGGATTACAGGTGTGCTCCACTGCGCCCAGCTGCATGTTTCTTTCTGAACCCCTGGAAGCTTGGGTTTCTTCCAGTGTCTTCCATGATGAACTTGCCTGCGTCACCGGGACAGGCTGCCCCCACACCCGCTCCTGTGTGTAGCATGTGCTTCCTGGGTCATCTTGCAACCATCTTGCAAAGTGGCACAAACCTGCAATCCCTGTGCTCCTGGGAGGCTGAGGCAGGAGGATCACAACTTCAAACCTAGGCAATTTAGCAAGCCCTTGTTTCAATATTTTAAAAAAAAAAAAAAAAGGACTGAGAATATAGCTCTGTGTGAAGCCCCTGTGTTCAATTCTCAGTCCCACTCAAAAAAAAGCAAATGAAACAATGTAATCACATCTCCAAAGACCCTTCCCCCAAGTCAGATTTCCAGGGTGCAGGATTTGAGGGGCTACCTTTGCAGGGGGTGGGTTCTTGAAGCCCCGTTTTACCTCCCAGGCTGGCTTTCCACCTTGCAGGCTCTTCTGGACTGTGACAGAACTACAGAACCCGGCTTGAGTTGCGTCCCTCTCCAACTCTTCAGCCTTGCAGGTCTTCCTCGGAGAGCAGCCCCCCCCAGCCAGCTTCACTGCCAGGTTCGCCAGCGTCTCCTCAGCAGCGACTGATAGCCTTTCAGAGCCCTTTCTCCTGTGCTTTCTCTTTATGCTTCCAGTCACCTCCTGGGACCCACAGCGTGGCTGATATTAAGCCCATGTCGTCCACGAGGCCACCAGGAACTCTCAGCTCTCTGCAGATTGCTCAGCTACGTGGAGCCCTAGAGAGTCACGTGCTGACCCCAGGCCAACATCCTTCAAAGGCTGCAGTTGATTTCTCTCCTGGGTTTTGTTCTGGGAGCCCAGGAAGGTGGACGAGTCAAAGCCTGTTGTTCAGATGCAAGCCTGCGTCCCTGACTCACACCCCTGGGGACAGTTGCTGGGACTTCCCTGGAACTTCTTGTGTTCCCAGGTGGCCAGCAAGTTCCCAGCAGCTATCCTCAGAGACCACTTCTTCCCTGTGGGAATCCCCCCAGCGAGGGGGTTCTTTCTTTTCTCAAACCTCAAGAACTGAAGGGTTATTAGAACATAAGCAGAATTAAAAAGAGCTACTTTGTCTCCAATAAAATCATAATAATTTCAGTAGTGCCAAGAGAGATCAAGTTCATGGACAAGTCTCAGGTGTGGAGTACAAACCTGCCTTTGACTTGCACATCTGAGCAAAGAATTTCCTGTCCTAGCTGGGCCTCAGGTTCCTGGAGATAACACCACATTGGTGGGAGAGGGAAGGGTGTGGGGAGTCCCTGCTGCCCGGCCCCTTTTGAATCTAAGTCAGAGATGAGGACGGAGAGATCTTTAGACCAAGTTTGTGAGTTCTTGAGAGGAAAGCTTCGGCCTCTACCCGAGGTGCCATTGAGTTTATTACTGGTCAGGGGAAGGTGGGAGAACAGGTCAGGAAAGGGCTGGTTCCACGAGAGGTAAGCAGTGAGCTGTGTTAGGTCCCTGGAGGGTGTGCCGGGCTGGGAATGATCATTATTTATTTATTGCTTTTGTTAAATGTCTGCATTGTGCCCGGTGCAGGGCTGGGGCTGTGTGGAGCACAGGCACCCACGAACCACCCAGGCTCATCCTTCCAGGGGAGAGGGAGTTAAAAGCACTCTTGAAAACCACAGACAGAAACCTCATCAACCCAGTGTGGTGCCCAAGCTCCCAGGGTAGCTCCGGGAGCTCCTGCGGGAGCCCAGCCCATGGAGGCTGTGCAACGGGACTGGGGCAGCCTCTTACCTGGGAGGAACAAAGCTGTCTCTGCTTTGCAGACGGCATGCACCGGTTGGGCTCATTGTACCTGTTTTCGGCCCGTGGTGCAACAGCAGGAACGTGGGACCCTGTGTGGACTTGGCCCTGGGCTGCCGGATCACTGCAGGGCAGCTCAGGGGAGCCTGGTAGGAGATGATGCCAATGCCAGTGCAGAAGGCCCCTGCCACCAAGCAGCTCCTGGGCCCAGGGGACAGAAAACAAGATGCCAACAAGCAAGAAGATCTCAGAAGCAAAGGAGCAGTTTAGGAGCTGATAGCACATCCAGCTGCCAGGCTATTTAAGCTGCAGTGGCTTACAGGTCCCTCTGAAAAATTAGGGAGAGACTTTGGGAGCCTGCCCTTTGTGAAACTTCACTTAGTGATGTAGGTGAACACACACACACACACGTGCGTGCGTGCACAAGGCGTGTGCTCTTCCTGTGCTTTCAGGGTGTGCATGGGTCTGGAAGCCCATCTTCCGGCCCTGGTTGGGTGACCTTCTTTGGAAGTTCTCTGCAGGGACAGGGCCAGCACTGTCTTCTTTCATACACCGGGAGATGGAGACCCAGAGGGGACACACGGCTTGTCCCAGGTGACACGGCTAGTCAGTGTCTAGCTGAGCCAGGACCACCAATTGCACAATGCTAGGGGGCGCTGTTTCAAGCAGTGCTATGTTGTGCTCCATGGGCACCACTGATAAGGGACATGGTGACAATTCTTCTACCCTCTTCTGGTCAGGCAGTGCAGAAGCCCTGGTGGAACTGAGGCTAAATCTTCCCATGTAAATTTCAGCCCCTTCCCAACCCCTTTAAGTAAAATGCAAACTCTTTCAGACTTTCTCTCTCCCCTATCTCGGCCACTGTCTTTCTTGTTCCTTAAACTTCAGCAACCCTCGCCTTCTGTCTGTTCCTAGCTCTTGCCGAGCTTTCCCTGCCCCAGGGCCTTTGCACTTGCTATTCCTGCGGCCTCGGAACATCCTCACCCTGCATCTCCCCCTGGCTGGCTCTGTCTCATCCTTGAGCTCCCAGCTTGAATGTCACTTTCTCAGAGAGCGTGTCTTCGACTTTATCTAAGAATATCCCTCCACTATTCTCCAGCCATCTGTTTCTTTTTAGCACTTACAACAATCTGTAACTGTTTTACGTCTTTATTTGCTTATGTATTTATTATCTGGCTCTCCCTTGACCATATAAAGCTCCACAAAGGTAGAAAACATGTTGTCTTGTTCATCATTATATCCCTGGACCCCAGCACATTATAAGGGCCCAATAACTGCAGAATGACTGGCTGAGAAGAACGTCTGGAGGCAGGAGTATCCCAAGCCACCGCTTTGCCCTACTTAGTGCAGTAATCCAATCAACACTTGGCTCTAGACCCTGATGCCGCCCCACTACCGAGCTGGTAGGAACAGGGCTGTCCAAGACAGTGGTCTCTGGAGCCGTCTCAGAAGCCAAATTGAAAAGACAAAGGTCCTCCAACTTCCGCTTTGGGAAGCAAGAGCCAACACAGTGCAAAGGAGAGTCACAGTGTGCCTGCTTTAACCACGAGACGCACTGGTGACTTTTCAAAAGATGTGTTGTCACACAGATCTATCAAGGCCAGCTGGCCTCTGGGTGCTTTTATGACAGGGGTCTGAAGCCCGGGAATTGGGCTGCCCGGCAGCATCAGGGGCTTTCAGGAGTTGTACCGCTTTCTTAGGAAAATGCTGCCGGCTTCTGGAACTGCCGTTTAATGAAATTCAGTTGGCTGCGTACCTTGGAAGGCTGTTCCAGGTCTCACCAGCCCTCGCAGACAGGCATCTTTCTAGCAAATGGAAGGGAGACAGAAAGAGACAGAGAGCGAGCTGTGAAGCCATCCCTGGCGAGGTGAGGCAGGTTCTCTCCTACCCGGGTGTGCCAGGGCAGAGGCTGCGGGGTCTGTGAACTGAATCCCTCCACCCAGCTCTGCCTCTCCCTCGCCTGGCACAGTGGGGCAAGAAAGTGGCATCAGGGCTGTTAGAGGGAAACGTAAGGGGCGCACATACACCCTTGGGTGGGTGGCTCAGCTCTGAGCTCCAGGGCCCGCTCTACAGCAGGGTGACTTGGCCCCCACTCCAGGCTTGAATCTATAGGGCACATGCTCGAGTTGGTGTCCCAGACAAGAAGGCCCAGGGCCCTGCAGCACGTCTTGGAAATGTGAGCGCTCCCAAAGGACCATGGGAGATAAACCCGGCCCCAGAAAGGACAGTAAGTGAATCCACAGGATGGCATAGACATGCGCAATTCTGGACACCTCAGTAAAACATAGATGTGCACGTAGAATCTGTAATAAGTCCGAGAACAGGGATTTCTGGGGCTGGGGGTGTAGCCCGGTGGTAGAGTACATGCTTAGCACCCTGGGTTCCATCTCCAGCAAAACAACAAGAACAACAACAACAAACAATTTTTTGACCTAATTTTTGATAATAAAAACAACAACCAAAAGCCCACCCCAACCCCAACCCCCTCCACCTCCCAAAGAACTGAGAAACACCTCGGGTCTGCAGGGAAATCTTCTCGACTTTGCTGTGCTCGGATGAGGCTGAACACACACGGCTTTCATCTTACTTTGCATCCAACACCCTGAGCAGGAAGTTTTGTGATGCCTGTTTCCCAGATGGGCAAATCGAGGCACACACACACACAAAGCCCAGGGTCACACAGTTCTCACGGGGCCAGAAGTGTAAGCTGAGATAAGTGTTTGAGCTCGTGTGCTTGGTACTATTTATCCGCAGCCTACCATTATTGATTATTGCCACCGTTTGGGCAATGGATATCAGCATAAAAAAATAAATAAAAATGCAACCCTGGGGGGTTAGGTCAGTGGCGTAAGTGCCTGCTTGGCAAATGTGAGGTTGTGCGTTCAATCCCCGGCACAAAAACAAAACAAAACAAAACAAAAATGCAACCCCTAAAATGAACATAACTATTTTGTATTGCAAACACGCAGTTCTATTTTTAAAAGTCATTTTTGTCCTCAAAAATTTCTCTCTTCCTTCTTTCCTTTCCCTTGGTTTCTGTTTGTTTGAATATTTTCATGTACTGATGCTGGGTCCCGGAAAAGTGCTCTACCACTAAGCTACCTGTCAGCCTCTTTCTGTTTTGAGACAGGTTCTCGGTAAGTTGCTCAGGACGCCCCTGATCCTCCCTCAGCCCCGAGTAGCGGGGATGATGGGTGTGCGTCACTGGCCTTGGTTTCCCTTTTCCTTTTAAGGTTGCACCTTGGTATGGATGCTTGTATTTGTCTTGTTCCCCTAACACACTGCACCCTCTTCGGGAGCTCTGCCTCCATTTCTCTGACATGGAAAATGGGTCCCCTGCACAGTTTGGTGGGGCCTGTGGACCCTTTTAGAACCGTGCATTGCAGTCCACAAGATAAAGCACAGAGGATTAAAGCAATTACACCATAAAACGTACAGTAATATATTAATAAACACGTTTAAGAAACAGTAACACTCAAGGTTTTTTTTCTCTCCACTAAGTTGTGAGATGTAGCTGCAGGTCTGTCTGCTGCTGTCATTTTCATACAACGAGGAGCACAGATGTTACTTTGGTACACCTGCAACGGCTGTCTAGTGACAATCAGAAGTCTCTATGACTTGCACGAGTGCCGAAGTCACACATACTGCTGAAGCCACAGTGATTGGCTGCTAGAATCCCTAAGGGAAGAAGAACGCGTTGCCTTTTGTCACCGAAGTCTTTTTCCCAGCTGACTTCACGAGTGCCCAGAGCTACTGGGATACCTGCTAGAAGTCCGAGGCTCTCAGGACAGGCTCTCAGCCCTGGGTATCAAGTGGTACTTGCCACAGTGCACTCTGTCTTCGGGCACCCAGGGCTGAAGAGAGAGCTACAGGGTCGCTTTCTTGGCTGGCTCTGAGGTTGGGTGAGTGACGGCTCAGTTTTTCTGTGTCATGGAGGAGAAGATGGCCCATGTCATATTCCCAGTGCTGGCCCATGAGAAACGAGGGCACAGCAGCGAAGGGTGTGGTGAGGAGGTCACCAAGGACAGTCCCGAGGGACGCCCCAGGTGTCCGGCTGTGTCCTCAGGTGGGTCAGTCTAAGTCCTGTCACCTGAGCTGTGGGGCAGAGGGTCCTGTCCAGGGGGTGCTGGATGCCACCCTGACCCTTCCTTCTTTGTCTGGGGCCTCTCACCCCAGCCTGCATGACCCAGACCTTTCCAGATGACTGCCCTGGTCCTCACTCAGAACTGCACCCCAAGAGGTGGCTGTCCCTGCTGCCCAAGTCCCCCCTTGGGAGCCTAGGAAGCACCTCTTCCTTCCCAGGCTTAACCCAAGCTCCAGGGCTTGGTGTGTGTGTGTGTGCGTGTGTGCGCGCGCGGTTTTCCTCTTCTTTCTTTGTCCTTCTTTCTAAAATCGGCAGTCGAAGCCAAGTCGCGGAGTAAATCGTTGAGGGAGCGAATTCCAAGAGCATGAGCCGCGCCGTCTCTCAGAACAGGCCTGGGCCAAGAGAAACCGGGCGATGCCAAAAGCAGTTGCTGCAGCGCTGGCTTCGGGGGCTCTGCCTGAACTTTCTCCTCTCTGCCTGCGCCCTGAGATGAAGGGAACCGGGGGCCACTTTCCCTTCTCCCCTGCCTTCCCCTTCTGTCCCCACGTGCACCCTGGGAAGGACTCGGCCGATTTCCTCCTGTCAGCGTCTCTGGATTTGCTTCTGCCTGGCAGGCTCAAGTAGACCTGGCCTGAGAAGCCGGAATGACTGGCAAAGGGCAGGGCTGATGGGCGATCCCGGTGCCCCGCTCATGCTGGGCTCTCCAGCTCGGAGACCCCAGCTCGGAGCCCGGATGCAGAGGAAGAGAAAGCTGGGAGCTGGGGTTAGAGGAAGAAGTCAGCATTGTGCAGAGAGGCTCCCACTCTCCCATCCCCGCTGGGTGCTGGCCAGCACTGAGGTTTCCTCTCCTTCCCTGAGGGTCCCCTGAGCCTTGAGTCTGATACGCAGTGCTGGGGAAAGAGACACCCGCCCCCAGTCTGGCTTGTTGTAGGGGCTCGTGAAATGACTTGAACGAATGCCTTTTGGGAAAGAAGTTGGAGGTCATTTTTTTGTGAGATTTTTCCCCCTTTGGTTTGTTTCTGTTAAGTGTCCTGCCCGGGCCTGCAGGACATAACTTTCCTAATTCCATGAAAACGCTGCTTCAGTCCTCCGTAAACAGTTGTGGTTGTTTCTGGGATTTGATTTTGAGCTATTCGAGGGCAGGAACTGTTCTTCCTCCCTCTCTCTCCCTCCCCCTCCCCTCCCACAAATATTTATTGAGCACCTACTATGTGCCATCGCCCTCTTCTCTCCACTCGGTTCCTGTTCTTGCACGCAACGTTGACTATCTGCTAACAGGTAGTGAGTGTCAGGTGAATGAACGAACGAACGAATGAACGAATGAATGTTAAGTGGCACTTCAGGAAGTGAGCCAGAGTGTTAGGTTCCCCTGAAAGATGTGGATGTGGTTCATTCCTTAGGATGCCGGGCAGCAGGGAGAGGACTGAATAAGGACCCAGCACCACCTTGCATCTACCATCTTGCTGTGAGCATGGAAAGATGAAACCCTTCAGGCTGCAGTCATTCTCTCTTAAAAACGGGCCGTCTTGAGACTTCCTATGGAACTAGAGAACGCTGATTCTGTGGAGCTAAGATTCTCCAGAACCTTTGACACCCTCCCCCAAACCAATCCCACAAAACCAGATTCTCCTCTCCCAGGACGCGGAGACCACCAGACCCACCGCACCCAGCTCATTTCTGGGACCAGCTCTTCTCAGTCCGACTCAAAACTGTCTGTGTCTTCTCTTGTTCAAGAATCCACAGTGGTCTGGTCACGTCCGGTCTTCTCGTCTCTCCTTGGCTTTCACAAAAACGCAGAACCCACAAGTTGACTTTATTCCCTGGTGCTTAGCCTTGGGGTTCCAGTGAGGCCACCATTTTGGAGCGTGTCTTGTTTCTTGTGTGACATGTACACCTCAGGGATGACACACATTTCTAATTTAAATTGGTCTTGATTAATTAGATTGGTCATCCCAAAGTAAGAACTCACAGCAGGAAAGCAAGCAAACAAACAAACAAATCCTCCATAGTTCCACTCCCAGAGAAAAACTCTGGGGCCATTTTGGTTTACTTCCTTCTCATCTTTTTTTTTTTTTTTTCCTTTTTAAACCTGAGTAGGATTTTCACAGAAGAGCTATATTAATTTCATTATCCATTGCTTACGGTTAGTTGGATATAGAGGTCATTTTTAATCTTTACCGTAATCTACATGGTATAAGGAACATCCTGTAACTAAATGTTTTTATACATCTTTAATTATTTCCTTGGGCTAAAATTCCTATCAGAGGAATCACCGGGATTAAAGGTTTTTTGACGATGGGGGTAGGGATGGGGGACATAGAGCCAGTTTGAGATCCAAATCCTTCGTGGAGTTGGGAGAAAACGTAGACTGAGGAAATGATAATCTCTCTCTCTCCCTGCCCGCAATACTGGGGATCAAACCTGGAGCCTCATGCCTGTGAGGCAAGCGCTTTACTAAGTGCTAGCTACCTCCCAAGCCCGATCCCTCTCTTTTCCTTTGGGAAGCTGCCAGCTACAGCAACATCCTCAGCACCATTGAATCCCTGCCTACCAACATTCCTACCCTACCCACAGCGCCTTTCTCAGATTTCTAGAAGGTTCTCCAAAGGCAATATTCGCGGGGGCGGGGGAGCGAACAGCTGGTGTGTCTTTAGCAGGTGGCCGAAGTTGCCATGCAGGGTGCGGCTTGGGGGATCCAAGTCCCAGATCCCAGGCCCCCATTTCCCTCCCCTCCAGGCCCCTCCCCCACCCGCAGATGAACTGTGTACTTGGACAGACACACGTGATTGACTGTCGTACTAAGGAAATATGTATGACACAATGTTTTTTAGCTTTTTCTAGAGATATTTATATCACACAAATGGCATGTTGGTTTCCCCCTCCCCCTCTCTCAGCCACCGAGAATGAATAAATCAATTGTTCTAATCAGGTTAATGGACGGCACAAGGGCTAGAAGGATGGGTGGGCCGGACTCTTTCTGCCTGCTGGGGCCTGAGGGAGGGCAGAGGTGGGGGTCTCACTCAGTCGCTTCCTACCAAGCGTGGTGACGTGGGGCCTCTCCTGACTTCTGGGGCTGAGATTCTCCCAAGCATTTGGAATTCCTTGGAGGAAAGTAGCAGAGGAAAGTTTGAATCCTTTTCTCCCCCCATCCTTTAGATTTGAGAGTAGGAGTGAGCCACACGTACACAGAACTCACCACTGTGTTCTGATTTACAAGGTTTTTGTCTCACACAATCCCACAGACCTAACCTTTCAGAGCAACTTGAAATTGTGGGTGTCTGGGGGGGGATTTAGTTTGTTGTGGCTGTTGTTATTACATAAAAATTAATGGTTTGGCAAACACAGGGATCGTCGTGTGATGCAGAGGTCATGTTTACACCAAGCAAATATATTTCAGGCTTCCCAAACCTTCAGTGGTGTTGTGGGAATGGGATTCCCATGCAAGACTCACAATCCCATGCCGGTTTCCTCACAGCTCCAAGGAGGGATGTTTGTAAGTTGCAACTCTGGGACGGGAACCCTGAGTCCCCAGATTTCTTGTGGCCAAAGTGGGTTTTTCAGTTCCTGACTTTTTGAAGTTTCATACCCCTCCCCCATCTTCCCCGGGCAATGAAAAATCAAGAAAAGAGACATTGGCAAGTTTGAGTGACCCAGACTTAGATCTCCCTCATTGTTCGTGCGGCCATTCACCAAATATTTATTGAGCACCGCGCGCCTGCCAGAGACTGAGCCGAGTGCCCGGAACACACAGTGATGGCGAAAAAGCGGGACAGTGTGTGTGTGGGGGGGGCTGTAGACAAGTCCAGCAGATGGAGATGAGTCAGGAGCCGTACCAGGAAATGGAAAACTCAGACCTGGTTTCAAACTATGCAAGGGAGGCTATAGGCCCCTCAGCACGCAGAGGGGACCTGATCTAGCCTTGGAGAGAGAGAGAATGAACAGAGACAGCAGGAGAATGATGGGAGGCTGAAGGTACCTCGTCTCCAGAGACCCTTGGTAAGACAGAGTGACCAATCTGAGGACATGAGAGGCTGAAGCTGAAAGAACAAGGCAGAAGGAAGCACAGGATGGAGCTTGGCTACCCAATGCGATGGCAGTAATGAAAACAAACACACAGAGACAAAAAGACGGGGTGATTGGCCTGGATGTGGAAAAATCAGGTCCCTGCTCTGCTGCTGGTGGGAACGGAAAATGGCACAAGCACTAAGGAAAACAGTTTGGCAGTTCTTGAGCAAGCTAAACACACAGTTACCATGTGACCCAGGAATTCCATTCCTAACTATATACCCCCAAAGAATTGAAAACAGATGGTGACACAGCACTTGCCCACAAATGTCCAGGGAGGTGCTCTTCGCAACAGCCAAAAGTTGGAAGCAATCTAAATGCTGATCGACAGATGACCGGTTCAACCAAAGGCAGTCTGTCCATTGGGTAGAATATTACTCGGCCATGAAAAAGGAATGAAGTACTGAAAAATGCTACAATGTGGATAGACATCAACAGTATCACACTCAGTGAGAGAAGACAGAGACAAAAGGTCACACACTGTGTAGCTTTGTTTATATAATATAAGCAGAATTGGCCATGGTGATGTGTGCCTGTAATCCCAGCTCTCAGGAAACTAAAGCAGGAGGATCACTATGGGTTTAAGACCAGTCTGGACTACATAGCAAGACCATGTTTCAAAAAAAAAAAAAGGGAATAAAATATGCAGAGAGTCAGAGGGCAGCTTGGTGGTTGCTGGGGTC